>JAODFY010076561.1:0-11999 GCA_027580055.1 Paracaudina chilensis | reverse complement strand
ATCTGAGCACTTGGTCGTGAAGAGAAGGCTGATAAGCCGGTGTTCATCCACGATCATATCTGGCAGTCTGGGTTATCCGTGGTACAGGGTCTTTCATGAGGACTACAGATAGATGTCCTTCCTGATCCTTAATTTACTAAACTAAACTAAACAAGTTCCTGATGGAATGACTCATTAACTAGTAGCACACGTGTATGCATTACTGGCAGGCAATTATGTTTCGCAATGGTAATGAACAGCCAAAACAGCTGTATGCTGGTAAAAGACAGACATAGCTATTGAGAGGTGGTAGGTCGAGACATATGATCAGAGCAAATTGTCTCAAGAAGTGAACAAATTTTCAACAGTGTCTCTTCTGCTTTCTGAATGATACTTTCTCCACATAACCGCCCAAAATGTGAAAATCTGAAAATAATAATAATTCAAATCACCTTTTATAAAGTCTACGAGTGCAAAAATGTTTTGTGTGTACTGTAGGTGGAAGGCCTTCCTCAATTTATAACAACAGGATAGCTCAATTATGCATTCAAGCACATGTCCCTTCATGAATGCACACAACAAAGCAGGAAATGTTATGCAATCTAGGAACAACCAACAATCCTACAGGTTCAGCTAAAAACATTTTGGGCAAAATCATTTAAATATCACAGGATTTATAATTCTGTCAACGCCACTGTAGTGAGAGACATCCCACCCAGTTGGAAATTTTGAAATCTTTCCAGTCAGAATTTATAACAGCTCCATAAATTCAATCATTTCATTATCAAGTGAACCATAGTGATCTTTCTGATTCACAGACAAGTCGTAGGAAATGACAGAGGTGAACTTAATTGACTTTAATATTAACCTGCTTGGATATGGAAATCCAAGAGTCAATCCCCTTGGAAGCAGAGTAATAGCACTAAACCCGAGTCTATTAAGGGAATGGTGATGAAGTGCTTTCCAATGTAGGATTTCATGTTTCCCTCTGGTCTACTGCTAACTATTTTTGACATCTGGAGCAAACCCTGATTTGACCGGTTAAGAAAGTTTACAGCACATTTAGGGTGAGAGCTTATATTTACTTTGATGGTACTAATGGGCTAGATGACATGAATTCATCCAATCACTGAAAACCAGAAAACCCACAGGTTTTGTGATTCCTTGCTTAATATTGTTGATTTACTTTTGATTTGGAAAAGTGATATATGTCGGTTCCTCATACCATAGGAAACTAACTGTACTGTACATTCAAGAATAAAACATTCAACAGTCTCACACAGAATCAGCCTACTGTGTTTGTATTCTAATATCCTAAAATTAATTCCACCTCTTGCAAAATAACAGTCGCTATATACCCAGTGTACATATACTTAGTGTTAAGTTTAAACCTGATACCTTGTGTGTGGTTATAATATAGGCTGCACACATGTTTGAAAATCAATTATTGTAACCTTAAGTTTTTTGTATGATTCTCAGGCTCGTCTGCCACCCACTCATGAATATGAATGAGATGAAATTTATAGTCATGTGACAATGTACCACTCATCGACTTACATCACCATACCAACAATGAAGCAGATCAGACATACTGTTGCAAAGTTATTGACATTTTAAGAAGTTTATTTTATTTTATAAAGCTTGTCCAATTCTCCCCATCAGAATAATCTGGGAAAGTCTGGGCATAATGTGTGTCTTGCTATATATGCATGCCTCAGTGATCACCAACTCCACTGAGGGAGCGCTATAATGAGCAACTGTGGGACTGTGACATCACAGACTACACAATGGGCTCCCTAACAACCGACTTGGATTGACATATTGACACCAGAGTTGAAAAGAGATTAGCATCAAGGTCTGAATTAGATTGGGAACAAAAGCATGATTTAGAAGCCATTGAGAGTGGTGGTGAATAACAGTGAATAGGAACTGGCCAGAATAAATCATCAGCAACCACCCCTGCCAAGGAGTTAATCCTTCTTTTGTTAACCACTCAGGCACCTCCCATCTACTGCATATTGGTCTGTCTGGGTCAGAGTTTCCAGGAGAGCTCATTTCACAGTCTCTGCACACTATGAAAAAGCCTGTAAAAAACACTGTGGAATATGGCAGGGAGATTTGGACAAGCTCCCTAAGCCCTGCCCACAAGTTACTGTAATATTCTTCAAGCCATGGACAACAAAAACAATAGGGCACACCTACTCATCATGTGGCATCTACCTGTAACATACGACATTGATCCAGCATGCCGTTGTTGAGATATCGTGTTTATGAGCATGCTGTCACATTACACACACACACATGTAAACACACAGAGGTGTGTTTTACATTCAGTCCGAAGACTCCATAGAAATATGCTTTATCCTAACCCGATAGAACTCTAAACATTGTTGGCAATACCCTAACATCCTAGCCTCCTAAGACCATTTGTTACCATTGAATTCTTCTCCCTTGAATGAATGAATGAATGAATGAATGAATGAATGAATGAATGAATGAATGAATGAATGAATGAATGAATGAATATCAAAGTGCTTGGAACACCGGATGCACCAAGTAGGGTGGAGACTTCACAGCAAAACAAAGTCCACATCTTGAATAAATATGTGGACTTGTACTGTTTCAACAACAACAAACCTATTTGAACAAAGTCTTATTTAATATTACAGTACATGTTGCTTCATGTTAAGATATTTCATGTTAAGATAGTAGGATGACTATCCTCTACTGGTACAGAAGCTTTCTGTAACTGCTGTTGAATAAATACAATTCTCCATAACGTTACAGTACTGTATGTTACTTTATATTTCATGTTAAGATAGTAGGATGACTATTCTCTACTTCCCATGCTTGGGCCCCTAATTTACTGGATTTGGGAAGAGAAAAAATCCCAGATATCTTGATAGGCTGTTTCTAATCTATGAAGCCAGCCATTTAATAGAGAATGTAAAGCCATGCTGTTGGCATAAAGCACAGGCAGAAACACATGTACCATACTCATGCAAATACCAACACTGTGGAGGGCAGCATCCAGCATTGGCTGCACGGTGCCTCACACACACACACATTACATTCAGTATGAGGACTTCATTGAAATTTCCTTTATTCTAACCTAATAGACCCTAACCTTGACAATACCCTAACCTTTGTTTGTCTTCCGAGGACTTGAAATTCCTTTGTTCAAGTCACAAACCCTCCTAAACACATCAAGTACAGTACCCATTTGAAGCAATCTCCAAGCGGACAAAATTTATTTTTATTGACATACTATACATATCATTTTGATTTTTTTTTTTTACATTAGGCACTACCTCATTAATATGCAAGAGGTAACAGGGATCACCATCATGAGAAAACCATGTTCATAGGCTCTTTTTAGGCAATTTTTATATGGCGCCCTCTCCCGTGAATAAATACTACTTTGTGCTAAACAGCCATTTGTATACAGTATATATTATATAAATATATTACTATAAACATGATCTTCAATATATGAAGCAAATCAAAATTAATTGCAAACATTTCATTCATATTTTTTAACATTAGTCCCTTCATTATTAATATTCATGCAACACACACCAATAATAATAGGCCTACATGTGGGACCACAATTATTTGGACCATTTGGGCCTAAGCCCTAATTGGATCAATATCAAACTTTGTATACATTGGTCATGGGTATTAGATCAGAAGACCCCTAGTATTGTGGTCCCACATTTACTACCCATGAACAACATATACCAAGTTTGCCAAACATTTTAAGATATTGTGATAACAAGCCTATGTGTAATTTCTATCTAGCACCCCCACTAATAAAGGAGTTAACAATTATTCTTCATAAAAATGTACACATTTCAATATTTGTACATAGGACCCACCCCTCCTAAATAGTGAAGCAATCTGCACCAAAACAATAGGGGTCTTCTGATCTAATACCCATGACCAATGTATACCAAGTTTGATATTGATCCAATTAGGACTTAGGCCCAAATAATTGTGGCCCCACATGTAGGCCTACCCATAACTAACTAACACTACAGCCAACATATTTTGGTAAATTTTTATTTTTTTTTGTCGAAGAAAATTTTTGGACCCCAATTTTTTGGGGTCGATTTTTTTTTTTTTGGGGGGGGGGCAACAATTGCATTACATTAGTGCAACTACCAACCCTAACGGACATTTCATTCCAGAGTTATGACAATTTTTATTTTTTTTACCATTAATTGACCATTGGTGACCTTTCTTTACGTGACAGTTAAGTTTTAAAATGTTCCCTTACCCTGTTCACAACTTTTCCCAAAATATAAACTGTGTCAGACCTTGGCATTGGGATATTTTGGATTTCTTGACCATAACTGACCTTTGTGGGCACCAAAAAAAATAGGGCACAACTCACTATGGCGGATCTATAGTCCAAATATGGCTTCAATCCACCTTTCCCATACTGAGTTAGAGTGTGCCCAAGGACAAGCCTCACAGGCACACACACACACCAACTTGAATACATAGATTCCTTTTGTTTGATAAAGCAAGGAACCAAAAAATCAATCTTTAGCTTCTTCCTTAAGAAGCTAAACGAGCAAATGTTTTACCTACATGTTGATCTTTAATAACATCCACCAGAGAGTGGCCTACTTTTAACATTTCTTCTTCTGTTAAATTGTTGTTTTTTTTTAAAGGAAACAACTACATCCAAATTCCACAATATAATTGTTAAATATATTTGTTCAATGTCAACAATGTTAAACATTTAATGGTCTATCACTATCACATTAAATACATAGAATAGACCAAGTTCCAGGAATCAGATCAAATCAGGACAAACAGCAGCCAATAGGCAGATTAAGGAAGTCAATGAGTGTCATTGTATTCACCCAGCCTATTGACCTCCTGTGTTATTGTATGGCTGCATGGGGAAATACTTGAGAAGGATCAATGGGGTTTATAGGTCAACAGGTTATATATCTAGGCTAAAAATGGGATAGGATCTTTAAACCTTAGCCATGGCTAGGTTAGGAAATAATGTCCAGAATATGACCAGCAGATAATCTTGTGTTATTGCTGCATTCATCAACTAGTTTATTATTATCTCAATGCACAGTGAAAATTTTTCAATAGAATCTATATATGCAATAACTGGTAGCCAGGATTTGATGTACTTAATAAAAAAAGCTAACAATAGTGTTAGGGTTAGCCCATGAAATGGACATGTACATGTGTTACAGTAAAGGTGTGCAACATAATTATTTGTGCTATGTGGGAAACTATGCACCAGAGTGACTTTTCTTCACTATCTAAGCTAAAAATGCCTCCTGGATGGCCAAAAATGGCACCTCCCAGGCCTTGTAGGCAGTCATTAACATTGAAACACTGAGTTCTCATATATTTTAGAAATTTACATATCTAAATTTAAAAAAAGTAAATTAGAACTATTTTAGAGACACTCGTTCCCTGTCACATTTGGGTTGTCATTCAATTGGAAAAACAGAGAAAAATGTAAGCTGATTATTAAGGTAGTTAAGTATATGCACTTTAAAAATTAAAAAAAAAAATTAAACTCTCTGTTTCACTGTTTGCACTTACAGGTATTTCTTCAGGAAACGTTTACAAAATCAATGGTTTACACACTTGGTCTAATTTCTCCATCTCGCCCTCCCAATTGATGATATTAGGCATATATATATTAGGACAGATATAGATACAGATAGATACAGATATAGATATTAGGACAGATATTTACAGTACCAGTGGTCGTTATATAATATGGGTTGGTGAGGGGTTTCTGTTTGTGGTTTGGAGTTAACTTTTTGGGGCTGGTTTGTAGTGATTTATTGTTTTTGGTTCGGTTGAACTTTGGGTCCGTGTCTTTTTCACGTCACGTTAAACGCTACGTTATATACATACGTGGGTTAGTGAGGAATTCTGTTTGTGGGTTTGAGTTGTGTTTTGGTGCTTGTTTGTACAGACTTGGGTTGTTTTTGGTTCTGTTGACCTTTGGTCCATGTCCGTTTCTCGTCACGTAAAAAGCACTATACAGTTCCAGAGTATACACAATGAGAGGGGCAAGACTAGATAGCGAAGGGCAAAATGGTATTACTTTGATGACGAAAACGCCTTTATTAAAGCTACTTAAATGAGCATGTATATGAGGGTATTTCACAGGTAACATTTTGTCCTCATGTTACATGTGAATTCCTTCATTAATATTCATGAAATATCAACCATGTAACAATATAAAACATGATGAAGATGATTGAAGTGGTCTACACTGTAGGTTACACACCTTTTTATTTTTTTATATATATAGAAGTCATTTACACCCAACTTGTGTATTTTTAAAAGTATACATGAGGAAAAGTATTCCATGTTTTGGGGGACTAGGCAAAACAAAATGTTTTCAAATAGAGGAAACTAGGTCTGACACCATTGCAAAATTATACAAACAAAGTGGACTAATCCTTTATATTATTAGCTCTGTGCTTGATGAATTTGTGATTGGTGTATTTTCAATTCTCAAATGTTACACATGATCCCAAGGGAAAAAAAGTTGTTTGCAGATTTACTTCCGAAGTTCCGAGGTTATAGTCTATCGTAATATAAATTAAAACTCAATTGGACGATATCTAAATTTTTACACTTATGTCACACATTGGCCTCTCTATCATTACCCTTTTACCAGCATACTGATGACACCGTACAAAAGATGTTTTCAGTTCTAATAAATTTATAATGCATGGCGATTTAAGGTGTTCGGATGACTTTAAATTCCATGACAACAAGGGTACTATGCATAAAATATTAGAGTCATCTGGCATTTGTGATGATTATGGTTATGGTCATTAATTGCCACAGTAGTGGTATGCAAAGTTATGCTCATTTCATTTGACAGATGTCAAACAGCATCGATGCTTAGTTAAAGCTACATATATACTATAATTTATTCTTTCCTGGATTCAGTTTGTAATGATTCTTAGGACATCATATAGGAAAAGAATAAAGCTATAAGGAAAATTACATTTTAGCAAATTCTTATCGTTTGAGCAAGCAATCTAGTTCATAAGCCAACCGTTGGTTGACATAAGTACTGCTCCTTTAATGGCAGATCTTAAAAATCAGTGTTTTTACAGATCTTCTTCAACTCCCAACCACCCCCACCCACCCCAATTTTCTTCCACCTGTTCTAATGATACAGAGAACCCTAACAAATTCTCCTTTAGGAAATAAAACTTGACTATACAATCTAGGTTATACTGAAGAGGAGAGACATAAATACTTACTCAAGAAAATATTGCTGTCCGTTGGGTGTGTGGGCGACTTCCCATCCTGCCGGAAGAGGTATTGAATTGATAATATCCGGAGTATCCGTAATTACATCATAACTTTGCTGTTTCAAATGTTGGACTTGGAGACCCGAAGGCTGCCCTACTCCAGCAGGTCTCATATCTTGTAACACAGCGGGTGACGAACGGGTCCGCTGGTGCACAATGTTCAGTCCCTGGGTCGAGAGGGACTGTATTCCACTGGGAGGGGACGTAATCCCAGAATCTGTCGGAGAATCGCTATAGTGCGTATCGTCTTGGCTGGATTCACTCCTGTGGCTACCCTTGTTCCGTGGATCAGGTGGTAAGAAAAACGATGGCGGTAAATCTCGTTCTTTCATGGGCTTTGGCATGCCCTTCTTGTCGGCACTGAGGACCTTTTGAAACAAATCATCCAACTCGGAGGCCGAATTTGTCGTGTGGGAGATCACCTTCCTCTCCTCAGCATCCGCAATATCAACAGAGGTCATTGTGTGCGATCACCAGAAAACCTACATAAAAAAGACATACAACCAAACGTGTGAAGACAAATAGGAAGGAAGGCAAATACTTCTAAGGCCTACCAAGTTGTACAGAGTAGACACTGTCAAAAAATGATGCGAAGGCCGCTCATATACTCTACACAGTAAATGCCGCTATTTTATACCTTGATAGGAGAAAGACAGAAGGTAGTAATTACTGGGGATTTTAAAAGTATATGTTTTGCACTGATTTTGTATTAGACTGGTTTCTGTGGTTCCCCCGTCCATGTCACAAGATATTTTGCGTGATAGCAGATGTCTTATTTTTATAAACGTATTGGTCTGAAAATCGGTCTGGAATAACTGATTTTTTACATGTCACTTGGTCTTTAAAGAAAATGGTGCTCTCTTTTCGTAAGTCGAATGGGAAGCTACTGCATTTCATCTGTTTGATTAATCAGCAAAGTCACAATACTTTATTTATAATTTGCAAAACATTTATCAAGCCTCTGCCCGAACAGATTGGGCTAATCCATTTTTACAATAGTTGGCTGAAAATCATAATGCGTCATTTGCATGATCTGTAGTAACTCACTACCAACATTACCTTGGCGCAGTCTTCAAATACCCCAAATTTAATGGTTTGGGTATTCACAAACGGACTATAGGCCTAGGCCCTACTTATCCTGTCACTAACCCTTTTATCATTTCCAACCGATCTAGCATATTATGGAGTGGGAAAATCTCACAGACAACGCCTTCATTGTTTGTTTCCCAAATTACCATCTTTTCCCCTATGCAACTTGCACCTTGTGTTAAAATTATGGTCTGTGTCATTTGTTGGCTAGATAGGCCTACATCCCTAGGCTATCGTAGTGATACACTAAGCCTAAGGCCCAACATTACAGTAACTGATCTGGCCTAGGCTATGTTGGTTAGGTAAAACCAAATGAAAACTTGTCATGTAAATGAAAATGTCATGTGTTCATTTATTATGTAAAGTTAGGATATATTTGTTGGGTGTGCTGTTAACATATAGACTAACGTTTACAGTACTAGTTGGGGGTCTAGGCCTACCATCAACTAACGTTAACACTAACGTTAGTACTATAACCAACGTTAGGCCTTTGCTAGGCCAAACTGTGTTAGGACCTATATAAAGTTTGTGCTTACTTTTTAGAAAAACGTCCGCTACCTCCGTTCATTTAATCCCATCACAACAGATATAATATTCCTTATCTAAAAATCATTCAGTTAGGCTTTACGTTCGTTGTTCAAAGCCCTTGAGTTGTGATTAGTTTAATTATATGCCTTTATCCTAGCTAACAAGTAACATTTTCCATAAATGGCACCAACAAATAATGCAACTGACGACAGGATCGTTCATGACAAACTGCGTCAAACGTCATAGACCGAAAATAGGCCTTGGCTACAATCTCTCAATATATTTCCGGAGTAGATATCCAATAATATTTCCACAGAGATCCGGCTGCGTTCTTGGAGTAGATGAAAGTTTCAATGAATGCAGCCTACTCTCGTGATATTCCTTCTCTAAAATAAAGAGGTTTACGCCAGAACCAAAAACTTTCCGGTCCAGATTTTTTTTATTAATATTATGGTGTACGTTATATGATGTGAGGCTTACTCATAACGTATGTACCTACACGCGATTTTTATGTTGACATGTGAAGTTATGCTGTGTGCAGTAGTGAAGCTCAGTTGAAGTTGATGAACCGTAGCACTTCATCAAATAAAGTCACTCCAATTGGTATAAATTAAACCCATACATGCATGAAACTAAGTTTCATGAAGTTGACCACAATTTTGTTATCCACTTTGTGGCATAGCCTTAACATTAAATTGATGTGCTTACCAATGATAAGTAACTTATAAAAACGGAACAAATTAAAATTTCATGAAGTTATGTTTATAATTTGCAATATTAATCCATCAGAGATTCGGCACTTCCGGGGCAGTGCGGTCACGTCGCCAGAGGTAATATAATCAGTTTATGTCGACAGGCATTGGCAAAACAGTTATACGTCACATGCGTGGGCGTGGTTTTTAACTTGATTCAACAAGAACTCATTATCGTATTGAATTTAAAATACAATACCTTTGGAATTGTCTTTTCTTTCGGATTCCAAGAAGTATTGTTTCACAATGATTGGTATCACCGCTGCTACGTATCGTAGGCATAATCGTCGTCACCCATACACCGTTGGATTGTTATATCAAAATCATCTAATCCGCACATTATTTTGTGTGCGTGTAAGAGCTTTATTCCTTTAATTAGTTTATCAAAATAACAATTTGAATAATTTTAAAAATGGTATACCCGGGGCAATTATAGACTCCCATGATTGCTGTAAACACTGAGATATCACTTTTTACGGTTTTCATCGTGCTCTTATATGCATATATTTCTGTTTTGATGTTCAGGTAAATTGCAGACCGTATAGAAGAAATATTCGTATAGATTTAAGACAATGTAATCATAGTATTATTTTTTATATTATTTTAAAACTAAAGTATGCATATCAAATGACGAATGCCAATTCACACACACACACACACAAAAAACATACACTATTAATGATGATTATGTGCCATGTAGCCCTGCCAAATATTCGCGTAATTGTTAAGCGGACTTTGCAACTGTCAAACATCAAAACGTCAATGAGATACCTTTTTCAATTCTATTGTTATGCCTATATTACACCAGACTGACCAGAGTGGAAACACTAGGTTGAGTTTCCTAATAACGTTAGAACTGTAAATTGAAACCATCCATGAAGTAAATATTGCGCATTGCGACTAACTGATATGCAATATTGCGCATTGAGAACGAATACGAAAATAGCCTTACTTATGCGCACAAACCGCGACGAAAATGTTTTTTTTTTCTGTCTTATCAACCCCCACACACGGGATCCGCCACTTTATTATTTCGTAGGAACATAAAAGTCTGGTGTAAAGCCAAAACATGCATAAATTGTCTATAATAGTTGTGTGCGCTCAGCTTAGATAGTGTTAATTGCATTTCTACCCCACTTTCCGAGGCCAAGTCCCGCCCATGGAAGGGTATAGCCATATTGGGATTTGACCCAATACCGAATTTGCCTCACGCCCTCACCCCCAGCCAAATCATGAATTTTGGCCTGAAAAATAATTGTCACATGCATTGTGTCGTCATATATTACGTTTCACCTAAAGCATGTTGATGAATAGCACTGCCTGAACACGTAACCTTGTAATCACCCATCCAATATAAGTGATATTTTTTATGTTTTCCCTCAAACATGCTTGACATACTTGATATCGTCATCATGTTATAACTAGTTTCACTCTTCGTACGGTTTTCACACACCAACAAAATAATAAGATAGAAATGACCGTGTTGATGGCGCTATTTGAAAACATCTATCGAACCATCGATTGCGCACTGCTTTTGCATGGTTTCTGTAGTTCTCTCAATCCACGTTTCCAAGTACTGGTACAGTATCTGTGTAGGCGCTCGGCACAAATCTGGAGTATTACCATGATTGAGTGCGGAAAGCAGCAGCGAAAATTCGTAGCTTCAACTCGTTTGGAAAATTTTTAAGTGTGTAGTTATTGATCATATAAACGGCACAGTGGTTGGTGTCTTTATAGCCACGTATATTCCGACCAGGCCGATGAGATGGTATCGGTACAGTGCATGGTATGGTTACTGACTACTATAGACACCTTTTAGTGGGTAGTCATGGCAAAGATGTACCCTATATCTGTATTTACCAATTTGAAGGGGACACTTACTATTTACACCATAGTTCAGTTATTCTTGTTCAAGAACTTTTCACAGGAAGAAATGTCCCTAGACAGCTAAGCTCCGCGCGTTCTCTGTATCCTTTCCCCTAATTGTATCCGACAGATAGTGTCTCCTGATATACAGTTCAGAGCATGCAAGTGCGTTTTTCGTGATCTTGAATTTAGATAAGATTAGAGATCAGGTTAGAGATTTTTTAGCTCAACAGCATGTAGTTCTGGCAGAGAGTTTTACAAATACAATGGAGATAAATAGAGCTTCATATAGAGAGATTTGTTGTCTCGAGAAATAATATCCTGCATTACATAGGACCTACTCTGGAGGATTGAGGGGAATATTGGTGGTGACATGCATGCCTACCCGAACAATATAAAGCAACTCGCCTGAACAGTGCTGATACATGGTGCAGGCTAACAAGTAATGTTTCGTTAT
>JAODFY010076450.1:0-18672 GCA_027580055.1 Paracaudina chilensis | reverse complement strand
CCACCTTCATTTTTACTGATCGTCTTTTGTATGGTCAGATCAGCATCATTTTAAAAGAAAGATCATGTTAACATGACGTCTGGAAATACCTTGTCCAATCTGGAAATGACCAAATATTTGATAAATTCACCTTTCTGAGCCCACTTCCAGATCGGACAACCCCAACATTTTGGCACCGTTACGCATACATGAGTAAACTCATTGTTGGTGATGCCATATTACTGTTCGTGAGGGAAATTTATGTCCGACACCTTCTTTGATTTAGATTGCCACTGCATCTTAATTAAGGGACAAATAGACTAACTGGATGATCTTTACTAGTGTAAATTGTACCAATTTCATTGCAAATTTGCAATGTTTGGTAATTCCATATTAGGCCTACTTGCAGACTAGTTAACATGTATGCATTTTTTGCAGGAATGGGTGGGATGAGGTGTATATTTTCTGGCTATTAGTTTTGAGTTACATATGGAGGACATAATAATGTCACCTTCCACATTTCCTGATATATTTCATTTCATCATTCTTTTATAGTTCCATGTCAATTCCATGAACTGTCAAAATGATCAGGCGTGTAGTTTACTGTCCTTTAATCATGTCATATTTCTCTTTCATTTATATTTGTTGATAAATATTAGGGTTATTGGCTATTTCTTCATTGGCCAGTTTGTTGATCTTGTCTTGTTCAATTGATCATTTCCATGTTGTTCCGACTATAACCATATTTACATAAAATTTTGGTTAACGTTCAGAAATATTTCATTTAATTTGTGGGCGCTTAATTCACACAGTTTTCTGACCTCATATCCTATCTACATTAGTTTAGTTAAGTAGATTAAGGAACAGGATTCAGGAAGGACCTAAATCCTCATTAAAGACCCTATAACACAGATAATTAACCCAGACTGCCAGATATCATTGTGGATGAACACCAGCTATTTACTAGACTTCTTCACGAGCAGGCTAGGGCTCATACAGTATGATAATGAGGCAGGCATGTGACCCTGTCCTGCTCCCGAGGCCGCCATTTAAAGTCCCTGTCTGACAGATGTGAGTGTACCATACTATGACCACTTTCTCAAAGTCTGGGGAGGCCAATGGAAGCAACTTTTCCGTCACCAATGAGCAACGTCCGGCGCCGATCAACCTGAAGCATATAACAACATGTAACAACAACTGCAGCACAGCTTCGACAGGTAATTCACAAGAGAATCAAACCTGGAACTCTCGAATGCCAGTCAGACACTCTCCCATCATTAGGGTACGCTCCCACCTATTTTGCCTCATATAACTTATAATAAATTGTACATACTGTAGGCCTAGGCCTAATAATTTTCATTAAATTCTAATACGCCTAGGTCCTAGGCCTATCAAATTAGGCATAAGGGCCTAGGACTAGGAGTAGGAGCTTTTTTTTTTGCTTGCCTGCACATTTCATTAATCGATTCTTTATGTCAATTAAAACTTGTCCCAACATTATAATAGCCTAAGTAAGACCTATAGGCCTAGGTCTAGTATAAATAGTATACAATTCAACTAATTAAGGGATGTCAAACCGCTAATCGTGCACTTTGAGACCAAATTGAATTATTACATCGATCAAGGGCTGTATTCGTGTATGACGCCACGTTTGAACGTCTAGTATCATCTATCGCGAAATTATGATACAGACATCTCTGAAAAATTGCTTACCAATTATCACCTGACCAAAACGTTAGCCTAGAAAGTTAAAGGCTTTAGTTAGGAGCCTATTTTCGCCAGTTGGACCGATAGGTTCTGTTTAATCACAATTCCACAACCACTTAAGTTTTCGATGATCCACTATATTTACATACACCACAATTCATGTTCCTGTCGATTGCTAGGATTTACATTGTGATATGATTTCAGTTAATCGAATTTATTCGTCTACTTTCATGTTTTATCACTTTTTGAGTACATTATGATTATTCAGTGCGGATGTATGCAGTGTTACCACTTTCAGTTCTGTCCGAGGTCATGTCACGGTTACACAATTGTTAACCTGTATCTAGGCTCGCCCAGCCTATGGCATACGTTGTAATACATATTACGTAACTTTATTTGCGCACCAGATTTGATATTGAAATCCAGGCATTAGGCCATGTATATGTTTGTACCACAACACCCGGTACTATACAAACCGGCAAACTTTGTTACTATTTTTCATATACAAATTTATATCAACATTTATACAGATGCAGCCTATTTGTTTTGGCCTAACTGGTCTCAAGCTTAATAAAATAAAACTAAAAGAAATACAGGTTCAGAAGTTCTAAAGAAAACTGTAAACTACAGATCGAATTACACATGCAGGTCCACTTCGAACGTCCATTGTGAGATGCCGTCACACCTGATTGATCCTTTGAGAACGACAATATTGGCAAAAGACTTAGAATGCATTGAGAAGTGGACCTGAATTACTGCATGGTGCTCATTCCACTATATGTACACTGTAAGTGCATGTGTGACTGTGAATGATCAGGACCTTTGGCTTTTAGGCTAGGCCTTGATCTATAACAATTCAATAAGTAATTTGGCCATAGGCATAGCTAGGCTAGGCCTAATACTTATTATTGAAGTTTTGTTATAATGTACCATGGTCATAATAGGTCCAGATCATAGACTAATGCCTAGGTTCCTAGGTCTAATTAATGTTAGGCCTAGGGTTTATGAGAGCCTAGCTAGCTAGCCTGAGAGGTACATGAAATGTAACATGATTCTTCAATACAGCTATATATTTATTGACAAAGTATGACAATAGAGGAGACATTGCAGCTCTAATAACACTCTAGCCTAGGATCATTCCTCTAGTTTGTTGTGGATTTTTATATAAATTTGATGTATTGATTTAGGTCAATTATATTGTTAATAAATACACAGCATTGGTCAGATTCAGGTAATTATATAGGCCTAGGACTATCTGATTTGCCATATTAAATATTTCAAATTAAATTTTATTCTTTACCATCCTTTAATTTTAAGGAAAGGCTTCAGACAAATCATGAAGCATAAGTCAGTGCACTGGTTCCGGAAGGGCCTCCGTCTCCATGACAACCCATCCCTGATCAAAGCCATTCAGACCAGCTGCAACATTTGGCCAATTTTCATCCTTGATCCACATTTCATCAAATCAGGGAATGTTGGCATCAACAGATGGCGCTTCCTCTTCGATTCCCTCAGTGACTTGGATAGAAATCTTTGTAAGCTTGGATCCAGGTTAGTTATAGATGTTTTAGTGTGTTTTAGAATTAGAATATATGATTTTATAATAATAAAATGATTAGGATGATACAAAATGTAACTAACATTTGAAAAAGGGTTAATTATCCTTCATTTGGAGGGGGGGTTGCACCAGGGGCCCTTTGCCCTTCCCCTGATTTATCTCATTCAATTCGGGTTCTAACATAAAAATCTAATTTTGTCAAATTTTGAGTTTAAAACATTTAAACATGTAATATTTAAAATATAAAATTTTATATTAACAATTATTAGAAATAATTATTGATATAAAATAATATTAAAATCCAGCCGGACACCCAAGTAAGCCAGTAAAAAGATAGAGGACATGGTAACTCTAATAAATATAGCAGGTCTCAAGCATAATCAGAGTCTGTTAGGCCCATGTCTATAGCTTGACCTCAAGCAGATATAGCTCACAATGCCTGTCATAAAATAATCATAAATGACCATCCTGTTCCATATTCTGTAGTGATCGTCCCATATAATTACCATCCCATAATATAGTGGCCATTCCATATAATTATCATCCCATATAATTACTATCCCATAAAATTACCACACTTTGTGTATTATATTCATTAATAGAAATGTTCTGAATTCAATTTTTGGTTCAATATAGTCTGTGATTTTTTATTTTATTTTTATGTTACTTGTAACCATATGTAGGCCTATACTTGAGGTGATTCCTGCCTTTTCAATAAAACCTTTAAATAAAACAAATTTAATAAAACCTCCCCATCATTAAGCCAAACATATTGTCTAGAACATTCTATCTTCAATACATGCTGCCTTCTTTTCATAAATGTTCTTGTTCTCTTTGTAGGCTTTTTGTCTTTCACGGCTCACCATCAGAAATTTTTTCAAAGATATTTGAAGACTGGAAGGTTAGCCAGTTATCATTTGAGACAGACACAGAACCATATGCCAAGCAGCGAGACATCGAAATCATCAAGTTAGCCAAGCAGCATAGCGTAAACGTCATCCAGTCCACCTCACATACCCTTTATGATACTGAACAGTGAGTGAATCTGCTGGTCTGCTTTTAATTTTTCAAGGTTGACAAACTTTTTTTTTTCAGGCTTTTTACAGCTACAGTGTATTGAGGAACAATACGAAATCTGGAGGATGCCTAAATTAAGAAAGCAGAAGAAAACTGATTTTGTGAATTATAAAGTGAAAGAAAGCAGAATTTAGCATTTATAAAGCAGAAAACTTTGGGCCTTAGTTTTAGGAGGATAACAATGTTCAGTTTGTTCTGTCCCTGGTATAACAAACTATTTAATTAACGTGTAATCAAGTATTTCATGATGCTGATATCTTTTTCTCTTAACATGATGTTTTAATAATTCAGCCCTTAGTTCATCATGTATAACAACTGTAATGAACTGTTAAATTTTGCCAAATGTTATAGTCATTATTAAGAATTAAAGCTTTGGACCATATTTTACAGGTTTTATTTGCTGACAAATGGTTCAGTTACACATGAATAATATATAACATGTGCAATTTGAAAAGATCCAGTGATATATAAAATACAAAGATTTACATATTTCTGGGTGGAAACTGCAACATTTTAATGTACCATTAATTAAAATATATACAATTAGCATATAGAGCACCTATTATACTGCAATTACTGGTGTAATTGGTGTTGAATGTGAAACCAACTCATCCAATTGAGAAAATTATAAAAATCTATGTTTTGCCGAGATCACAACTTAACAAAATCTGACTCACAAGACGCTCTTTCTTGTAGCGGCACCCTCGGCGTGGTTCGAACACCACAGGGTCAGGTTGGTCCCTGACCCGAATTCCTCCCTAAGAACCAGACCCTCAAGTTCATACTGGGGGACATTTCAGAGCGCTGAGATGGTACCTCAAGAGGACAAAGCCGATCAGAGCCTCCTCTCAGGTTTTTGTCCTCCCCCGCCAGCCCCACGGGGCAGCGTCGAGGGATACCATCTCGTGCTGGCTGACAGAGGTAATCACGCCGCATACCGAACGGAGAGCGCGGGTGCAAGGCGTCAAAGCCTCCTCTCAGGTTTTTGTCCTCCCTCGCCAGACCCACGGGGCAGCGTCTCGTGCTGGCTGACAGAGGTAATCACGCCGCATACCGAACAGAGAGCGTGGGTGCAAGGCTTCGAAGGCTCTG
The DNA here is from genome assembly GCA_027580055.1 of Paracaudina chilensis. NCBI lineage: Eukaryota > Metazoa > Echinodermata > Holothuroidea > Molpadida > Caudinidae > Paracaudina > Paracaudina chilensis. The sequence continues at coordinate 13,259 of JAODFY010076450.1, read as the reverse complement.
TTCGCAGGACATACCGGACATCCTCCGGGCAGCGGCTTGGAAGACCCCCTCCACCATTGCCTGCTACCTCTCGGATACGCTAGCCACAGAGGCATCCTTTGGCCGAGCGGTCCTCACGGGTCCTTCCCACAGAGATAGCTGCCCACCATCTAGAACGGTGCCAATCTAATGCTAACTGTTAAGTGACTGGGTAAGTATAGTCCTTTAGTGCTGTGATTCCCCAAAACTTAATGGTTTGGGTATTCATGAGCGGACTATACTTACCCCGTCACGCGCATCCAGCCGCCCACTCCGCGGGAAGGGCGCACTAAGTAATGGCTCGGTAGGCCTTAGGCCCCCCCATCGGTGCTTCCGCAGATACCTGCCTATGCCTACCTTACCGTTCGCCCCAACAACCCTCGAGCCCCTTACTAGGGATAACGGGCTCTGTTTTCGTGATTGGGCGTCAGGGGTGCCAAGCCACCCAGGGTGTCCTGCATCTCGAAGGCCATACTTAGTACGTAGGTAAGTCTACAAACTGGTTGTGTTCCGGACGCGGTCCGGGAAAATTTCCAGCTCGGATCGCGTCGCGAGAAAAGATGGCGAATGAGGGACACAGACAATAGGGTACAGTCTGTGAGAATGTATGACCGTTTTTCACACTCCGTATTATGCTAGATCAGTCGAGAATGCTAACTGTTAAGTGACAGGGTAAGTATAGTCCTCTCGTGAATACCCAAACCAGTAAGTTTGGGGGAATTCTGTAACTCAGGACGGAATGTTTCCTCCTTATATACTAGTAAAACATGTATAATATGTGAGCCATTTACATTTTCATTGTTTGATATTTTTTGTATCAATTTTATATCATTCTTTTTTAACAGGATCATCAAAGCTAATGGTGGGAAACCCCCGATGACTTACCAAAGATTTCAGACGGTTCTTTCCAAGATGGGGGTGCCCTCTCAACCTGTACCTCCACCAACCAAAGCATTATTTAAAAGTTAGGTCAAACTTTAGTATTGAACCAGATATATTTTTTAGGGCAATTTTTTTAGTAAAGCAGTATTCACATTGCAAATTGAGTTCCATCAAATGTGAAAACCTTGATGCATTCTAGTGTGAATCACTGGATTTGCAGCACATCTGAGGACTTGTCCAAAGGTACTCAGAAGAAGAATTCAATACGAAGTTCCTCGGATGTTCAAACAATGGTTAGGGTATTGTCAAGGTTCTGTTAGGATAAAGGATAGGTTAGGATAAAGGTCATTTCTATGGAGTCCTCGGACTGAATGTAAAGCCCACCTGTGTGTTTGTGTGATGCTTTGCATGTACACACATTTAGCCAAACATTCCTCTCCATTTCAAGATACTATTCTATTTGTTTAATATATTTCTGTATAAATGATTGCTCTTCTTTAGATTGCAAGTCACCCAGTGATCCTGACCATGAGTCTGTGTATGGCATACCTACCCTAGAGGATCTGGGATTAGCCAAAGATGATATAGAACCAATGATATTTCCTGGAGGAGAGACAGAAGCACTTAGTCGGATGGAGAAATACCTAGCGAGAGATGTAAGCATATTGTCTATTATGTGACTACTGTACCCATTGGTTATGTATATCTATGTTGAACTGTACACTGTGCGAGCACTTGGATCTATGCATCTGCAGGCCGTCGACCATCAGAACGAATCGGACCAATATTGCAACTGCCGGGCTCATGTTTTAGGCTCATCCAACTATACATTTGTATATCGATTAGTGATAATGCACATGTGACAATTATCAGTTGATGCATATAAATTTGTGGCTGAACAAAACATGTAAAGCCTTATTTTTAAGGTTCATTTCTCATTAACATTATATAAAGTGTAACATCAAATAAAATGAGTAGAATATAGTTGTTTTATGATATGAACAATGCAGGCTTATGTGTTAGCCAATATATCCTTCTCTGGTCAACCCCTTGCTTTGAATTTAACAAAACCAACAACAACATTCAAATGAAATGCTAATCAAAACTCTATTTGAAGAGCATTTTTTGCATCTCTTCAATCCACACAATACATATGATCCATTGTTGGCTCAATGTTTTATGAAGATGTTTTTTACCTATATATATTTACTGGGCTGAATGTAAGTAAATTGTGACTCATTTCAGAAATGGATCTGCAGCTTTGAGAAACCAAAGACTTCACCAAATGCTCTGGAGGCCTCGACAACAGTCCTCAGTCCCTACCTCAAGTTTGGATGCTTGTCATCCCGAACATTCTACTATGGTATCCAGGCTGTGTACAACAAACATGTAAGCCAACACTTGTTGTGCCACTGATTTGCCCTTTAACCCTCACATATATTATTAATATATGCAAATGAATGTGTAAATTTCAATCAAAAAGAGCAAAGAAAAATATGGTGACTAGTGAATCTACTATGTTCCAATCAAGAGATAATAAATTATGGAAATTTATTCAATTTATTACTAAATAAGGGAAGTCTATTTCAGTGGTGACGAACAAATCCTTACTTATTGCAGAATTTCTTATACTATTCTTTGTTTTTCATTTTCAAACTTGTATGTCGATATGGGTTCAAACATGGGTTCAATATGTATAAATATGTTTATATGTATAAATTATATTATATTATATGTATTTATATATATAGAGCTAGCTGACTGGCACTCAAATTTAATAAGCACCCTTCCGACATAACGGCATTGAGCTTGATGACATCAATTTTTCCCTCCCTCCCCCTCCCCTCATTTGTGAAAAGCAGTGTATAGTATCATCTATCGGTTTCTAGATTGAATATTACCATATAATATTGTACTTTTTTGTTCAGGTTTAAATCCCATGCCGATATTTTTTACAAACTTTTAGAGGCATTAATACTACAGATATGTAAATATATTATATACATTGTTACAATATATTATATACATGTAAAAAATAATATTCTTAAAATCCACACACAGTTGTTTATGTTCAAATTCATTTCTAGTCCATACTTCTACAAAAAAAAATCCTTGCAAATGATTAGGATACATTAATGATACAGATATGTACATCAACATATGTTCTCTGTTTATCTTAAGGTTGCAGAGACTTGCCCACAAATGACTTTTGTGATTGGAAAAAGCCTTGTACATATTACTGCAGTTGAGTTGACCAGTCAAGCAGATGGCTGGCCTTACAGGGGGGGGGAGAGGTGTTTACCTTTAAAGATTTTACTCTTCTTTACATTATTTCTTTTTGATCATAATGATGACCCTTTACCTTGATCAGAAAGTACACAGCAAGCCTCCTGTATCTCTGCATGGGCAGCTACTGTGGAGGGAGTTCTTTTACACGGCTGCTGCGGTCACACCAAACTTCCACAAGATGATGGGAAACCCAGTCAGCCTCCAGATACCATGGGATGACAACCAAGATTTCCTACACGCCTGGACTTGGGTATCTACTTACTTTATATATTGGTCGTCACAACATTCATCTTTTGGGCTGTGTTGTCTGTAACATTATCATTGTACACCATAATTGCAATATTTCTACTCAGTGACACCACTGACACAATGTAGTAATGTGCCATGTATAAAACCTAGCCTACAGTATGAACTAACTCATGTGATATTAATTACTGACGTCATGTTCATGCAGCTTTAATGGTATGCCTCCCAGGGAAATTGGGATGATTCATCACCTTTAATCAACTCTGTGGAAAATGGTTGAGGAACATAAAACCAAAATTAATTAAGCTCCTTCATGAAATCAAGTAAAAAATGTTTACTTGGTATATTCATATTCATTTGTATATAATTTGGTCATGGTTGGTCAATAAATTGTGTCTATTGTTTTGGTACAGGTCCATGAATATCTATGAGTTAATGAGGGATAGAGCTCAACATAAAAAAATATTAAAGTATCAATGCCTTTGAAACTGAAATGTGCTTCATATTTGGTACAAAGGTATATGTATATGTTATTTACCACAAATTATTAACTCATTAAATATTGATGAGAGATTGTGAAAATATATCTTATGATACACTATTGGCATACTGGATTTATACAGTATTGGTTTATTTGAAATTCAACTCAACTTTGTATAGAAGCAAGATCAAGATTATAAAAGTATAAATTCTATGTCTAGTAACAGTTATTGTCTAAATACTAGGACTAAATATTTTGATATTGTTAGCTTATGCTGAACATTCACCCTTTGTTGAGCTCATCAGAGCCACTGAATCTTTTTCAGGGGAGGACTGGCTACCCATTCATTGATGCTATAATGACCCAGCTGAGGAAGGAGGGATGGATTCACCATCTTGCCAGACATGCGGTGGCATGCTTCCTGACCCGTGGTGACCTCTGGATCAGCTGGGAGGAAGGGGAAAGGGTGAGAGTGTATCATCTCTTATTTCATAGAAAGTTTGTGGACGACATAGTTATGGTTGTCTCCATCTATCTGCGACGCTGCACTCAGCTGGTATAGGCTTGGCCACTTCCATACTTTCTAAAGCCACTGGTATTCTGTTGCATGGTCAAAGCATCCATAATTACCTTATTGTAAGCATGAAGCAATGGCTGTCATTAACCAAGGTTTTTTTAATATTATTCTGCTGATATCACCACAGTGTGACATTGAAGGCCTAAAACTGGACAATCTCCTTGGAGTCATGTTTTTTTCATGATAACATTCATAACTACCTGTTATTATGTTCCAGCACCAGTGCTGGAGGACTCGAGACCGGTCTCAGACTCGAGACCGGTCTCGAGTCACGCTTTGCTCGGACTCGAACACCAGTGACTCGGACTCGGACACCAGTGACTCGGACTCGGAAGGAGAGGACTCTACTCCAGCACTGGGTGAGATACACACCCAGGATGACAAGGTTTGGGAACAGTTCGAGGACTACACAAAGGAGTTCCAGCGAACCAGGGACTGTTCCATTGGACCATCAGCAGTATCGTACTTATTGGGAGTCAAGCAGAGTAGGAGACAAGCTGGACTGGGGCATGGGGTGTGTCAGGGAGGGGTCAGTCCAAAGCTTCAGAGCTTTTGAGAGAGAGCCATGCATTTGTGTAGTACTTTAATAGAGAGTCTGCATCCATGGCTTTGGCTAGACCATTCCAGAGAAGAACACAGAAACGTTCGTTGTTGATGACACAAGGAGTTGCTTGCATCCTGTGGATCTCAGAGGCTTTGAGGGAGCAATTCACGACAACTGGCTTTCATAACACCATACATACTGGGTGGTATGCTATGAACAAACCTCTTGGAAATAGAACGGATAAGTATAGGCTGACCGGGCTCTGATCACCATCTTAGGATGGATGGTCCCAGACCCTATTACATGCTCCTTCTCAAGATCAAAGAGGTACTCATATGGTTTTCCTTGCATAGGAGAGAGCGACCCAGGTCTGCGTACAGTTGGCATCAGATGCGCAATGCAGATGTCTCGAATTTGGCTACAACTCTTGGGCACTAGTGGACATCCTGGACCTTTGCAGACTTTGCATGGGGCCAATGCAGTGAACACATCTCGTCTACAGTTGACCCCCTCAACAAGAAAGTTCCAGCCCCAGGGGAAATCCACACCGTGGAGTGCTTCTTTCTCAAGATCAAAGAGATATTCATAGGGCAAGAAAGTATGTCACTGATAAACTAAAATAAAGGGTTTGGGGATTCTGAGGCATTTTTAACTGGATCAATTTTCCCTTTTTCATAATTTTTAAGACCTTACCCCCCTCCCCTCCCATATTCCCCAAAGTTATGACTTAGCCTTTAACAAATCTTCTTTCAATTTTTTTCCCCACAGAATTACAACATACTTGAAGGTTGCATTAACCCAAGACCTTATCCTGTTCCCCCTTTCCCCAGAGAAGTTAAATAGTTATGACTGTACCTTTAATAGATCTGCTTTACATTTTTTTTCTTTAGAATTTAAGATTTAAAAAAAAAAATGACAACATACTTGCTGGATTTGGAATTTACCTGAATATGAAGGCATTGATTACTGATTACGTGCTTGCAACTCTGATCGGTCTTGGCCTCCTCATCAGTTTGAGAGATTACAAAATCACCTGCGCGGCTCTTGTGTCATGTAGGGATCGTCGATATTGCATCAGAACATACACTGTGCATTTACAACAATGTTTACAACAATATGTTGTGACCAACCTTATTTATATAAGGGTCAAATCCCTGGATGAAGATCCTTGTATGTGCAACCATGCAAATATTGGGTGTCAAAGTTTTGTTGATTGTTTTGGCTAATGATACTTGAGAAATTTCTTCGCAACATTATGCAATATGTTTTTCATCTGTGAGATATATGTTGACATAATAAACAATTAACAAACTAAATCTTTGAAAATTGGAAGAAAATAAATGGTAAACATCTTTATCTTTTCATAAGAAGTAGTGATCTGATCATACATTTTCTGGAGACGTCACAACTTGCCACTTTACCTGAAAAAAAATAACCTTTTACAAAGGACATGTACACAAAATCTTCTTTTTGACCCAACATCATGTGAGTCAGACTCATAGTCAGACATTGCAATCGTAAAACTGGGACATTTCCAAAACTAGGCCCTTCAAACCGGGATATTCAGATATTGCACAATCAACAACTGGGTAAATCAGGCATTAACCAACTGGAAAGCCTTCCAAACATCTAGCCCAAATCGGGACAGTCTCGGGATCATTACTGTATAGATGTTGTAAAAACCTTGTACCTGCTTGTATCCTGCTGGGTGCTCCAGAGTACATACATGTGTCCTTGCCATTCGCATGTGACATATTTTAAGGCAAGCAAAGATAAATAAAAACTATATAGATTGTTTGGTACAGTGTACCGCCTTGGAAAGCGTTCAAGTGAATTTATGTATAGTTCCTAAATTCTGGCAATTTTCCAAAAGGTAACCCTAATGTTGATAAAAATGTTCGCCCTCAGAGAATGTCAACTATCAAAGGTTCATCATTTCTAGATCAAGCAGGGGATCTCAATTTGGTAGTTTTAAAGGTGCACATTGTGTTAATTTTGGATTAATAGATTTAACAATAAAAATAGAGAAATCGCCTTAAAAGTAGAGGGAAATCTTCACATTTCTGCATGTACTCATTCGTAACACACACACATGAGCCAACATTAATGTAACTAGATTTAACATTTACGGTTCAATTGTTGTCACTAAGAGCCAGTTCCTAGTTTCAATTATGCAGGCACAAAACTGCTGTATTTTTGTAATTCAGGGGAAACAAACAGGGAACATCAGTACCTACATCACAACATGTAGCTAAAAAAAAAAATTGAGAAATTTTTTAATCCAACTAGTTTTGCTTAAAAAAAAAAAAATTCTAAGGAAGGGTAAATAGTATTAACAGATTTCAATTTGTAGCAATAAATGATGTGAAATAATTCCCTCATTCATTAATTTGTAAAACTGGACATGATGTTTTCTAAACTACATACAGCTACAGCAGCAATTAATGTGTATTTAATGTGGGTAGGCCTTGTTTGTACACTTCCTGATGCACTCTGTTGCACTCCACAACCATGAACTGACGTTTTCTGTGGTCGTTGACTTGTTGTGAAAAATAATACTGCTGATGTGACATGCATGTATGATTTGTGTTGGGCATGATGGGAATACCTCATGCGAGTTTCCACATAAGATATAATCTATGTATATGAATGATTAAAATATCTCAGTGGGAGGAAAAATCATGTGTGAATCATTGATAAGGCACCCTTAGAAAAGTATAGTCCAGAGGGAGAAATTAAACTTTCTGATATTAAACACAAGAGGTGTGAAAAAAAAACTACACTCAGTGGTGAAAGTCCCATTACAATAGCATGTTTGGTTGTTAAGATATTGATTTTTCAAATCACTTTCGTCATCATTTTTTTTTAATACCAATTTGAAATGGTATGCCAAAGTTTGTAATACTTTTGGAAAATGTGTTGTTATATACTTGGATATATTTTATACTTGGAATTTATTTCAAGAACACCACACATTCATTAAATTATAAAAGTAAAACAAAAGCTTCTGGTTTCTTTGTGCAGCTGTGATGTCACAAGTGTTTTTAATTTTAAACGTTTATATCTCGATCATCCACAAATGCTATTAGTTCATCCTCCTCTCTCTCATCAGAAATTTTCCTCGGGACTATTCTTTGAATGGAACTACCAGAATTTATTTTGGCTTAATAATTGCCAAAAACCATGCCTTCTACCTTCTAGAAGATTAGATCTAGAAGAATAATGCATATTATTTGTTGTTTTACCTGACCAATGATGTTCTGAATGGTTATTAACATAACAATCAAAGGGGACTATGATTAACGGGTATGGAAATACTTTGTCACTTCTGGAAACCCGCCCCAAAAGACGAATTTTGTTTGTTTTCACCCCTTTCCAGAAATGACAAAGTATTTCCCACTGATGTTACGCCTGCAATATTTTATTTGGGATATATTTTCTCAACACATCCTGATGTGATGTAAGCCCTGGAGGGGTTTTCTGGGCCCGCTAGCTGGCGGAAAAACCAGCCAAATAGCACACTGATGAGCCCCGCGTTCAAGTAAGCCGACCAACTGCATAAAACAGGCCAGTATAGGGTCTGGAAATACTTTGTCATTTCTGGAAACCCGCCCGAAAAGACTGATTTTGTTCGTTTTTCGCCTCTTTCCAGAAATGACAAAGTATTTCCCACTGCGTTGATTGTACCTTAAAAACAACCAATGATAATGGCAATGCGATGTTCCAAATTCTCATTTGTTGATTCTGGTCTTAACAACAAGTTCCAAGTTAAGTAGTCAAGTACAGTAAATTTCTACAAATGATTTCTTCAGACCTATCAAGCTAATCTGTTTAAGCCTCTGACTTAAAAACTAAACGTGGCCTCTGGTGCGGAGAGATTACAGCACATACTGCCTTCCCTCATATACATTGTGAGCTTAAATTAACAACACACAGACAAAAGCCACTGATGTCGATGACTATTTTTTTTTGGCAGAGCTTGGACTTGTCGTACAACAACTTATCCAGAGATGACATCCTTGTCCTCGGTGTGCTGCCTAAACTCAGAGTGCTACACCTTTCGGGGAACCAGCTAAGGGCTCTACCTTCTGAGATGCAAAAGCCCCACACCGTATCGGCTAGGTAAGATTCCGCTTCACCCTCGCCCCTTCACCCTCTCCCTCTAGGATCATCAAGCTTTGAGTGGTATTTTCATATGGCTTGCTTGCATAGGGGCCAAGAACAGGGGAGGGGGGCACTACAGAATGAATAAACAAGATACTGTTTGAGATGTCCCACTACCAAACATCACTACCCTGAGCATCACCCCCAGAATCACTCACCCACTCTATCTTTTCGAGCATTGCTTCTTCTGTGACTGGACGACTCCCCCCCCCCCCCCAGGACAATTCCCTACAGACATTTCCCTCTCGGACATTCCCCCGGATAATTGAGTTTTATGGGGGAGTGGTGTTAGGGTCAGTGGTTAGGTTGGGAGGGAAGAGTGGGGTAATGTCCGGGTGGAGAATTGTTCCGTGGGGAGATGTCCTAGAACCGCTTCTTCATAGTGTAACAACAGCCGATAGACCAATCACAAAATCACCTTGTAAAATGATGGTGCCTGTGGTTTTTTTGCTCCCTTCAGAAATTTTTCATGAGTGGCATTGGCACATCTCCCTCATCGTCCTGGGGGAACCAAGGCAGGATGAGGATATGGCATGCCACATGGAATGCGTGCACTAGGGAGGAACATTAAAGGATTTTCTAGCCAAAAATATTCTTTCCCTCAATTTGGATTATAACTAGGAGGACATTCCGACCACAGGTGCAAGGGGAGGGTTTGGGGGGCAGCTCAGTGTCTACTGTTATCCACACCGTAGAGTAACCTTACAAAGATAACGATAACAAAGCATTGTACATAAGATCATGTTCAGGTACAACTCAACAGATTTTTGGCTGATGATTTATTGATAATCTTGCACCTGTTGTCATTGGGAATGTTATCAAAACATTGTTTAATATCCTTTCATTTCTCTTTGGAACAAGGGCAATTTCCTCTATTATCAATTATAGAGAGGGTGCTGGCCAATATTTTGGGAGTGACTGGAAAAAAAAAATGTTGTCTGGTGAAGGCTCCATAGCCTAACACACTATCGGTAAGGAGAGATTTGGTGCCTATAAAATAATTATAAAAATATATATAAATAAAGTAATAAAATAAATTTTCACAAGGAATTGACAACATATATAGTCGATGCATATAATTATTTGAATATTAAGATTTGAGGACGGGACATATTATCCGGAATGCAATCCCTCATTCTTTTTCTTTTCACAAGCCACAATAGGGAATTAGGGAGGCGCCTTAAATCGGCAGGGTTTGGCAAAACCATTTTTCTTTCCCTGTTATCCCCCGGTCCTCTCTACATATTGAGAGGTTCTTGGCTCTGTGCATGCCGGAGCATCTGTGCGTGAAATAGAAGGAAACATTCTCTTGTGTCGTAGACAATTCTTTTTTGGCAGAGAGTTAAAGGATTCTCTGGTAGCCGGTTCTTTCCTCCCCACCATGCCGAAGAACAATGCCAACATCCCTTGCCAAGAATCGGGCGCTACCCTTAGGCAGGCCTCATGAGCTGTATGAATGCCACTAAAGAAACACACAAGCCTCATGTTAAAGGACAGCTGGTACCAGTGTTTGTGCTAGCTTCTCAAATTTGAAAGGGAATGGGCCCTCTATGTGAATTATTTTGATAGGGATTTTAGAACAAAGAGGGACCTACATATAGCTGCATTGAACAGTTCCAATTTTTTTTGAGGGAATGTCCCCCCTTGAGTTTTTTTCTTTGAGACAGATTTTTCGTGCTTAGGAGAGGAGCCCTCTATCCCTCCCTTAAATGGAAACACTGGCTGGTACTGTAAGCTTTGTGGAGCTCTTCAGGAATTTGATAATTCAGTTTTTAAGAGCTTTATATAATCTCTTCCCCCCCCCAAAAAAAAAAAATGGGTCCTACAAAATAACATGGCAAATTTCAAAGATGACATTTCTCTGATTTAAATAGAAAAAATATGAATCTGAATATGAACCTTGAAAAAATATGAATATGAACCTTGGAAAATTAAATTTTGTGTATAATTATTTTTTTGGTTCATACATGCATTTGAAGTCAACATAGTTCATTTGAAGTCAACATAGGTCAATTGCTGAAAACTACTCGATAGGGGAAACATGGATGAAATGGAGAGATAAATGTTTTTCAAAACAAGCAAGGAATCACAAAAACCTCTTTGTTTTCTTGTTTTGTTTGTGAAGCTGATATATTTAATTGGGACAATGTGGGCCTGCACAGCACTATACTTTGACTCGGTCCACAGGCTTGGCTGCCTCCAGAATTCCAGGGATTTTCAGATTTTGTGTCATATGCTGGTGGCATCTCTGTATTTAAAAATATTCTGAATATTATTTGCTGATTTTTTTTCTCATAATTTTTCTCAAATTTTTCATCATTAATTAATTTATTTTTTATCTTTATTTTGCATGAGGCAATGTGCAGTGATGGTGTTCAATAATTAGTATCAGCAAAGCCCAAATAAGTGTCTTGTTGTGCCCATGTCAAGTTGGCATGTGTGTGTAACTGTGTATGTGTGGACAGGTTTTGCAGCAGGTCCATGGACTTGAACAAAGGAATTTCAGGTTCAAACAATGGTTAGGGTATTGTGAAGATAATGATAAAGGAAATTTCAATGGAGTCCTTAGACTGAATGTAAAACCCACCTGTGTGTGTGTGTGTGTGTGATGTGACGCCATGCTCATAAACACATAACAACAACATGTTGGATGAATGTCATGCGTTTCAATTAGATGTGCCCCCTCTTCATGATAGACACCAAATAGTGCTCTCATTTACATATTTAAATGAAATTTAACCTCACAATTGTCAGCATTTTATTTTTGGTTCCTTGTGTTAACAAAAAGGCAACTCCAGTTATTGACATTTTAATGAAAGGTCATGAAAGGTGAAACCTCTAAAAAAGCTATTACTTGAGATCAGAAGATCCGATTGACTTGTTGTTTAATGTTTTGAAATCAGCTTGTCCACCTCCATCTATTGACGTTTGCACCAAGGTGGAAACGTCAAAGGTCAATTTTTCTCCACAAGTGCCATCATTTAGGAGAAAAAACAGACTTAAAAATTTGTATCAACCAAACTTTGATATATGATAAGCACTAATGAGCTTTTGAGGTTAAAGTTCAAATTTTCAATGAAAATAACTATATTTCATTACAGATTAACCTGATGAAATTAAGCCATATTTCTTTAGACATGATGCACCAGTTGGGGGTAAAAATTTCATTAGTTAAGCCCAAATTATTTCAACCTCGTTTAAGGTCACTTAAGGTCACAAAACTGTTTTTTGATAACAAATTGCAATATATCATTACAAATTTATATGATAAAAGCCATATTTTCAGTCATGATGCTTTGGTAGACGGCAAAAATTCATTAGTTAAGCCAAAAATATTTTAAGGTCACTTCAGATCACAAAACTGTTTTTCGATAACAAAACATGCAATATCTCATCACAGACTAATTTGACGAAAGCCACAATTTTGGACATGATGCACTAGTAGGGTGCGCAAATTTTATCAGTTAAGCCACAATGATTTTGACTTTGTTTAAGGTCACTTTAAGGTCACAAAACTGTTTTTCGATAACAAAAAATGCAATATCCCATCAAAGATTAATTTGATAAAAGCCATTTTCTTCAGACATGATAATTTCGTTAGTTGAGCCAAAATTATTTGAACCTCCTTAAAGCTCCTTTAAGGTCACAAAACTGTTTTCCAAAGAAAATGCAATACCTCATCACACATTAATTTCATAAAAGCCAAATTTTTTGACATGATCCACTAGTAGGGTGTGCAAATTTCATAAGTTAGGCCGAAATTGCGTTGACCGTGTTGAAGGGGCACATGCCTTCCCTTACTACTCCATTTATACAAAATCGTCTTAAAGGCATGGAACCATAGTGCCCTTGGGCTCTTGTTGACAATGATTGTCAAATCTGGAGGAGGGCTGGGAAGATGAATAAATATACAATAAAAATATTGTACTGGGCTTCAAAATCTGTTGGTAGCTTTAAAGGTCAATAAAGGACAATACATTAACCCAATGTATGTTATTGACTTGTTAGATATATATGCGACTGATATTATGCATCTTCTACATGCCAGCTAATTTCAA
>JAODFY010076339.1:0-12002 GCA_027580055.1 Paracaudina chilensis | reverse complement strand
CCCCAACCCTGCAGTACGGAATTGTTAGCGAGCCAAGTCTGATTCTATTTTAACCTATGTTTGTTGCTGGTACAGTGAATAGGATCAAAAACTGAAAAGGTGCTATGAGAGAAAATAGAAGCATTCACAAATTGCTGAATTAACACCATGGTAAACCCTTCTATTGTTTGGCGGTGTATCACACACTTGATAACAAGAACCGCACGTCCTTTGTTTTAGGCTTATATATTCATCCTAGTCACAACTTCTAGGTACCGATCGATCGAAATAATAATCTGCTGATTCCCTAAACAAGTCTGAATGATACCTAATGAGGCCTATTGTGTAGTGCTAGAACAAATGGCCAAAAATATATGTTAAGATGAGAGGCCAGCTCATAACAGCTGTAATGTATGGGGCCTAGTTTGAAATCGATGGCCCAGACATGGGTAAGGGGTGATGCGGGTGCCGGATTTTTCCGATGAGGGGGCCAAATTCCCCGACAGAGCGGTCCAAAAATAACAATGGTCAGTTTTTTTTTTATAGCGCATTACACATAGAGAAGAACGAAGTCTCAATATTACTGTCCCATGGGTCTGGTGGCAGAATTGTAACCTCCCTCCAAAAATGTCTTTCCAATATTGTCAGTAGCTACTACTTGTAGCCTACATTGAAACAAGTGCAGATGCACTAGTGTACCGCTCGCAATTTTTTAGGCAATTTGGTTATGATCCTGAAATGTTAGATGCGGGGAGGGGTATCATTTCAGGAACAATTTAGGGACCGAATCATACACACAGTCATGTGGGATGTGTAGGAAAATGCCATTGATTTAGAAATTGCAGTCAGTGTTGCATTAACCCATGTGTAGGCCCAGACCCCAGAAAAATGTCATTAAGAATTTAAAGGTCGTGCGTGGAAACTGTCATGCACCATGTATTGTTCACTGCTAACTTTCGTGAATTTTAGGCCTATGCATATAAATATTTAATATATATAATTACCCAGCCTGGGTCTTCTCTCTCGGAGTCCGTCAACTACATTGAACAGATGTTCCTTCACTTGTCCGATTGAGACCCCACATGTCCCGATGTCGGTTTGGCGCCGTCGATGGGCCTCAAACCCATTGTGTTCCAAAAACTTCGTAGCTGTCGGTACGATATCAGGAAATTCTTCCCTAATAGTAGGTTTAATAGATTTTGTGTTATGAAAAGTTTTCTTTTTCGAGGTCCTCTTGAAAGAAAGGATATATCAACATCGTTTGCTAACGACATATTTAGTACGAATATGCGACACGTATGCTATAGCTAGTGGTGCATACGCCCGCTCTCGTTTAAAGTTCGATCGGTCGATCTTTGGACAATTTTTTTTATTGAAGGTGAATAGGGTGTGGTCCGTGCTAATAGAAAAGCCTATTGTTGTTACCTTTGTGGCAGCATGACCACCGCCGACGCGTGACCACTGTGCGGTAATTCACTGTATTATAATCCATCTACAAGATCATTGGAGCGCTACTGGACCCCGTGGTCGTCTGTCTGTTTGTCTGTCTGTTTCATTGATCAAATTAACCAATAGGACGGCCGAACTAACTTTTAGAGCTATAGATACATTATAGTTGGTCTGTTGCGCTGCCCTAAATTTCAATCACAACTCTGTAGTTAATCGACAAGAGAGGATCACTAGTTGTAAAGTCAAAATGTTTCATGTAGGACATAAACTCCAAGCGATAGATCCGAAGAGCGGAATATGGTTAAGAGGTACTGCAGTTGAGATTAAGGAAGGTGGAATGAAAATCAGGTGGTATGGTTATACCGAAAGAGATGACTCTTGGGTGGAATCGTGTAATGCCCGAATCGAGGAAGTGAGGCGAATTTCGAAATCTATAAAAACTTCTTTGTGGCGTTATTTTAAACATCCGAAAAATGTTCAACGTGGTGACAGTGTTTTGGTTGCGGAACTTGATGAAACCATATCAACAGTCGTCATCGCCGTCAATGATCCTATGAGGAACGAGGTAAGTTTTTTCTTCAGATTATTGATTGTCGGAGGTTTGAAATGCGAATCCATGTTTAAAGAGAACGCGTAGTCATTTTACGTAGGGAGGCGTACCGAAAATCGACGCGCATGCGCCAAGCAAATATAACATGCCCAATGCATATGTAATTGGATGACGTGTGTAATTAGAATAATAATGCGCTTACTTCACGAAGCTCTAACTTCGAAACATAGGCGACAAAATAATAATGTTTTGGAAACTACAATTTCCAAATGTTGAGCCTTTGAGTCCTTTTGAGTTTTGAAAATACGGCACTCAGATTATTCATATCCACCCTTAGCGTTAAAAATGGAGGTATTCTCCACAATTTATGTAGGGACGATTTTCCCCGATCGCGGAAAAAACAGATTTCCTGCATGAACTTTACTGAACAACACTGAAATAAACGCGCGCAAATTGCTAAAAACTGAAAATGCAACAATTCGTTTGTACAAATTTGGAAATATCAAAGCGAGATAAAATGGAAAATATACACTGCCAAAATAACATCTCTACATATTGCATACATAAGGGAGATGCAGGGGAAATATTGTAGTAATTGATTGATATACTGTCATATTAGGAGCTGCAACACGGCCAGGCCTTTTCATAGTATGGCTGTATGGTTGAAGGTGATTAGTAACACATAATTCCAGGTGCAGCGTGGGACCCGACAAACTCAATGCGCAAAATAACATGTTGATGGTTTTGTATAGACACATATATTACTGAACATGATAATTTATTGTAGTTGTTTGTTGACAAAATAATATAATTAGGTGTTATATAATCTAACTCGCCCCACCCCCTACGAAAAATATGGCTTAGTGCATCTTATTGTTTTTGCAAAATAATTCCGGTGTAAGCGTTGGATAAGGGGGGGGGGGAGGGGGTGGCCACACCATATGCACCCCCCCCCCCCTTCGGACGGCCCTGATGTAATCTCTGCAACTGGATGAATCTGATTTACCTCAATATTATGGCCTGACTAGTAACAGATTGAACGATTCTGAACATTATGGTTACAGTAATTGATCAGAGTTGAAAAAAGTTCAACTTTTTTAATCGTACGATACTTTCTTCGCAATGCGATTTTTATTGATTGTCCAATGGAAGGGTGCATTTTGGCCCTGGTGATTGGTGTGTGTAACATTATACACGCATATCCTCTGTTAAAGACGTTCAACCTTTTTTTTCCAGATGAAAACTGACAGTGGGAGAGTAATTGGTGAAGATGCTACTTGGATTGCTAAGTTGGTAAGTTGCCATCAGTGGGGGACTCGGGAGCATATCCCCGCCCTAATACCCCCTCCCCCAACCCAACAATTCTAGTCGCAGGCTAGTAAAGCGCTTCACTGAATATTGGAAAGTAGCCAAGTATTTTTGGAATTCTCTTTGTTCAACTACGCAGTGACAGCAAAAAAAAAACAAGGAACGAAACTATTTTGAAATTACAATTACTCCATCGTAAAAAGACATCCGATGTTAGTATATGAATATAATGGTGCTGAAAATATTCCTTCTCAAAATGGAATTAATTTTGAAAAGTTTTTGTAAACATTTGCAGTAATTACGATCTTAAAACTTGGTGTATACAGGCCCGTAGCCAGGTTTTTCAGTGGGGGGTATCGTTTTCGCATCTTGTCGGAACTCAAACGCTGACATGGGGGAGAGGTCTAACGGGAGTGGACGTCCAATAATTAGGGTGCTTAGATGCAAATTGGTGCAGTATTTTTTTACACTTGGGAATTGTGTACTTAGGAACTTGAATGAATGCTGCCTCTGCAGTCCACGCACTCGCAGTTCTACCACATTGGTTTAAGTAACATTTGATGTAAACCATTCTTACCATACTTTAATTGCTTTGTCTTTCATTTGTTTCTACAGCAAAACCAACACCAACCACCCAAGAGAAGGTGCAAAAAACGCACTCAGTGTTCCACTGAAGAACAGACAGCCAAAAGGCAGACCACAACACAGACAGTCGATGTTTCAGAACTTGCCGTGGACCTTGTCACAGAGCCTGCTCCAACTCCATCCTCCAATCCTGCCCTGGCTCCTGCCCCAATTCGAGCTGGTGGCTCTGCTTCAACTCCTGCCGAGGCTTCAGCTCGCGATCGTGCCCAGACTACAACCCGCCATCCTGGCCCGACTCATGCGTCCGATCCTGCACTGGCTTCTGTTCACGATCTTAACCAGGCTCCAGTCAGCAGTCCTGCCTGCAACCCTGCCCTGGCTCCAGCTCACAGTTCAACCCCGGCTCCATCTGGCAGTCCTACTCCGGACAATGTTCCAGCCTGTAATCCTGCCCAAGCCCCAGCCCGTGGTACTGTCACAGCGCCAGCCTGCGATACTCCCCAGACTCCGGTCCCGACTCAAGAATGCTCTAATGCCTCGGGGTCTTCCTCCTTCGCTACTCTCAATGGATTTGTCAGAAGAGGGGGATGTACTGTCGGCGGCGCGAACTCTTTTGGATTCAGATTTATATAATGACCTTTTACCGAGGATGGTATCAACCCCCTGCAGCACCAGCCGACGAGCAATCGAACAAGACACCCAATCGAGTGTGCTCTCAGCTCTGAGAGAGATTAATAATCGCTTAACGTCTATTGAATCACAACAGAAGTTCATTCTTGCGAAATTGGATGGCTGTGACAAGCCCTCCAAAAACACAGGCAAATTCACGGAGATCGGTGAACTTGGGATGGTTTTGATCGGGGACGACAAAAAAGACGACGTGGTGACGATGGCTAGAGGTGTGTATACGCGGGCTGAAAGCCAGAGTAGGAGTGCCCGTGAGCTGGTTTTAAAGCTAATGCCAAAATTATTCACTGAACGAGAGATGGCGAAGTCGAATTACCACGGGGGTGAAACGCTTTGTGGTTCAAGGCTATTCACTAAGGAATGTTTGAGAGAGGAGCCACGGTTCAGGGCCATCGTTGCTCAATCTGTCAAAGTTTTTCCAGGCGCGTTTAGCAGTGAGAACGACCAAAAGAACTTGAGAGATTCTGTTAACGCTAAGTGCAGAAAATTTTATACCAGACAAGAAGAAAACCTGTGCCTATAACATCTCCTATTACTAGTCTTGTAAGATGACATGCTCTCATCAATCATTTTGGTAGAATTTAATATATTTAACACATTAGGCTATACATGATGACTGTCCTATCAACTCACGATACACAAGGACATTGTGAACATGTTTTTTTTTCTGTGCATGTCAATGTAATTATTAATTTGTATTTATGTATTTCACTATAAAAAAAAACTCGCCTCATGTAGGACGGGTTACCGGTATACTGTTTGTGTTCTGGGTCCGCTAATTTGAATTTCTTACGTTCCACATGCAAACGTGGTTTTGTATATTAGACTGTTCGCAAACGTGATTTTGTATATTCAGATATTAGACTGTTCGCACTTAAAAGCGTTTTTATGTTATATGCCACACAACTTCTCTAGCGATTTATTAAACGTTATTATAAAATTAATATCGTATGCCTATAACATCTCCTATTACTAGTCTTGTAAGATGACATGCTCTCATCAATCATTTTGGTAGAAATTTATATATTGTTCAACTCACATTAGGCTATATTTCCGATTTTTTTTTATATAGGCTCGGTAATATAATAACTTTAATAACTCACACAAGAAGAATGTGAAGATTTTTTATACCAATTTCATACGATTCTAAGCATGTGGAAAATATAAATTATGCATTTTCATATTAATAGGTCTACATTTCTGTCACATTTTACCGATTTAATTGTGTTGTTTATTGATAACTGGGGGAGGGGGCGTTCAATACAGGAGACTTAACTTAAATCTGATATATGTGTATAGCAATCGACAAACCGTTGTCACACACTTTTGTATTATATGTAGTAGGTCTATACAACAGGCCCATAGCCAGGTTTATGTATCCAAGATGGGTAAATTATCGCGGGACGATCTTTTCTATGGGTAGCCCCCAACCCCTTCTCCTAGCCAGGGGTGGCGCCCAGGGGTGGCGCCAGGGGCCGAGCGCCACCCATGCTCCTAGCTCTAACTGTAGGCCTGATAAAAACTAAAAGTGTTACGATAAAGCAAGAAACTTACGTATTTTCCGATACAATATGACATATTATGGGGTGGGGTCCCTATTTTAAACATCAATCACCACCCTCATTCTCGTTGAATTGGTTCGCGCGATCCATTTTGAAGTTACTGTCAATATGTGGGTTACTTTCTGTTTGCATACTAGTATTTTTTTTATGATGATTACCGACACGACAACAAAAGAAAATCACCGCCCCTCGATCAGTTAGTTCAGTGTACGGTGATTTCCAATTGCTAAAAATAGTCTAACTGAAATGTCGAGGACCCACGCTCTACGTACGCACTACCGAGTTAATTTTGACATTGATGAAATGATAGGCAAATACATTACGTACAACAATACAATGGGTGGAATTTAACAAGTTTGATTGACAGCTTGTGACTTGTGTGATATTGTATAATGTTACAAAATGACAGTTGTTTAGAAATAATGAACGGCTCAGACTCCCGGGCCCAATCTGTAAATTGGAAATGACGTAAGTGCGCCGTTTTTATACCGGTCTTGAGTCTCTTGACAAACCGCCCACATCACTGGCGAGCCGACAGGGGTAAACAAGCCGACTGACCGATTGCTGGAAGAATGTGAATGGGTTATATTTTTAGTTCCACCGGATTTTGTTACAGGCCTATCCCACGGAATTTGATAACCGAAATCATTATCGTAAGTAGGCCTATATCGTTATTCACCAATACCCGTTTTAAAGATTCGAAAAGCATGTTGATAAGTTCAATCATTTGAAGTAACTCGTATATTGTTTACAATAACTACTACACTAGTCACTATTTATTTAAACGTTGATTTTTATTTTTGAATGGAGTTCATAGTCCAATATATCCCCACTGAAATTGTCTTTGTCATAGGACATTAGGACGATTGCGTATTATTAATACAAATTTTCATTTATTAGCATATGGTATTAATATTAATTCCAAGAAAACGGACAGTCGGACATAAATCTATCAATTGATATCCTGTATATACGCCCGCGTTGAACCTTCACGAAACGAAAACGGAATGTAAAAAAAATAACGAAAACGCAAGCAATCTCGTATTTGTCTTTATAATGCAATTGCGTTATTAATTCCAAAACTCCGCAAGCCGGACGTAAAATTATTAATTTATAGCCCGTATATACGCCCGCGTTCAACCTCCTCGAAACGCAAACGGAATGTATTTTTTTCTATAATTTAACGAAAACACAAGCAACTTCATAATGCAATAATAACATGTTTCATTCATTACGGTATTCAAAAACTCAGACGGTCGGAACTATAAAACTATCAACTGATATCCCTAAACCCGCGTTCAACCTTCTCGAAACGCAAACTGAATGTATTTTTAAAATAATTTAACGAAAACGGTAATGCAATAACATTTTTCATTCATTATTAATTCCTAACTGCGACTATGACCTAAAACTAGCAAATGGTATGCCGTATATACGGCCGCGTTCAACATCTCTCGAAGTTAAAACGGAATGTAAAAATATTTCATTATTTTAATGAAAACGCACATATTTTCATATTATTAATACAATGTTTAACCAATCATTACTTATTCCAAAACGAAAACGGAATGTAACTGAAATGAATGAAAACCGCTGCAAAAAAAGGCTAAAAAACCCTCAACTATAAATTTACACCGCCGGCTGTGAGTGGACCAATTTGCCTTTGACAACGTTACAAACGCAACAATTCAGTCAAGTCCGATAAACATTCACTTTACTCTGAACATGTTTTTATCTTCAAAGAAAAACCTCAGACAAAATATTTACGGCAGACATTCTTTATGCTAATCTTTCACAAGTATTATTTAAAAAAAAACACAAGCATTCAAATAATATGAAGAACAGCAATCATGGAAAATAAATTGGACATCGCATTCAAGTTGAACCTACAATTATATGATTATATGTAGCCGATAAGAGCTGCTCATTGTCAAAAGAAAAAAAAATCCGTTATAAACCTTACCGAGTAATCCTAATTAGGTTCATTGTTATGGTTGGAAGTAATTCATTTAGGTAAATCTTTGTTGACGTGTGCGAGATTTCGCGCACTCTCGTGGATGAATAGGTCCATTGTATTGATACACAATGGACTGGTGGTAATGAGCAAGGTCTGGATTTACTCATCGTGCGAAGCTTCGCGAAAGTACGGACCGTCTATTGTTCCGCGAACTGTTCGCAAGCTGAGCGAGTGTTCGCGAGATCTCGTATAAACGATGTTGGCTATTGCGCCTAAGAACCTATAGATATACTTAAGGTCCAAATCTCGGTGGAAGGCATGCAGAGACCCATACCAATCTGGTAACAGGAGAGGGTGGGAGGGGGCTGATCTCACCTCTTTATCGGTCTGGTTGTATCCCGGTTTGATCCTGGCCAGAGCGTTCTTATCACCGATGATGATTTCCATGAGTTCTTTTGCGTTCACACCTGAGATGACGATAACTGGTCTGTCCAGGGTCTTCAGCATCGCTGCCTCTCTCAACTGCCATATAGAAAAAAGATCCTACCATGAGTTATCGATGAAAGCATTCACCTCAAAGTGATAAAGAACAATGTCCATGGATGACAGTCTAATGTAATTATAGGGGGCAGGGACATGTTTCCCACACTCAGGGGAGAAGAGGCTGTTACCTATTTGAATTCTCCATACATTCATGGTACAGTAAATTCATTATCTCATACTTCCACAGCACCCCTAATTGAACCTGTGGAGGCTCAAATTGACACTGGGTCCTTTCCTGCCCCCCCCCCCCCTTTAGGCATGACCAACTTTGTTCCCATTAACTTTATAAATTTCACATAGTAGTATTTTGAGATGATCCTAACCCCATCCACCAATCATGCACACCAATCCCACAGGGGCATGCTAGTGTCTCCCCATCATGCACCTTTTCTGATCAGTGCCTAATTAGTCAATGGAAGTAGCATATGCTTCGATAAATTTTAAAAAACCTTTAAATTATAAAATTACAGATAATGATGGTACGTGTTGGGACTGCATGCTGCTGGGCATCATAACACTCAAGCATAGCTTGTGCAAATGTTAATTTTTACTGAAGCTTGCAAAATATTGCACCAGATTGCATCTTGAGGACCTTTAATTATTCAAAATTTGTGCAAAGGGGGGGTGGGGGGTGGACAACACTCCCCCATAGACCCCTCCCCCATATCAGTCACCGAAAGTGCATGCTCCTCCCCTTTCAAATTCTGAGCTACTCCCCTGGTGTTGATCCGTTAACATTACATACAGTATCTATATAGGCTTTTACTACAATGTATATTAGCATTATATAATATTTTTCATTCTTCATTCTATCTTCTGGCAATCTTCAAGGCTTAATTTGTAAGCGTTAAATAAATGTAAATAGCTCTCTCTCCCTCTTCCTGGTCCTCATGTGTGATGGGCTAGAGTAATACTGACTCGATCAATGCTGACTCAATTGTTGGGAAGGTTTTCCCTTTTTTACAGCTAATTACTGGTCACTTAATTCTTACCTCTGTCCTGGTAAAAACTTTTCTGTTTCTGGCAAGACCCAACCGTGCTGGCATACAAAGTTTTTTTATTCCATATTTCATTGGGTTCCCCAATTGAACCTGGGGATCCCTTATTTATGCTGTGCCCACCTGCCTCTTTGCTGGAGGAGCCCCACTTTACCCCAGCCCCCTTCATAAAGCCTGTCCCACTTTTTGTGAATACTCTCATTGACTTTATAAATTTCGCACAGTAATTGTTTTAGTTGATCCCATCCCCCTACCATCCCCCCACCCCAATCATGGACATGCACAGACCCTGAGGAAAACAGGGACACGTATATCTCCCAACCCCCATCTCCCCAACCATCCACTGAAATCCATTGAATGAAATGCCACATTGTTTCGCACACAATAGGTTTAAAAAAAGGTTAAAAATATAAAGTCTCAGGTTGAGCAGCCTGCACTCAGTAAATACTGGTAAATATTTAAGTTATTACAGTAACATATTAAGCTTGGAATAAACATGATGGTATACAGTGTAGTATTCAAGATCTTACTGGCAAATAGCAAAAAAAAAAAAAAAAGTGTGTCGTGATTCCTTGCCTTTTACATTATTTGAATTCTTGTGAAAAAAATTTGACTAGTGAAAATAATCTTCACTCTCCACACAAAATGTTTTACATTTGGTCTGCTATAGAATGTCCTCAATGAAAATTTGTCAAGTAAATTAAAACTTAATTACCAACCTCATTAGAAAATTGTTGCATCTGAGATATGATTTTAATTTTGAAAAAAAAATGTATTTCTCATTCTCATAAAAAAAATTTAGCTGATAAATTTTCACCTGCAATATAGAATGTCTTCACTGTTTTCGGCCCTCACTTATATAAAAATCCATCACAATTTCTCTGTAAATGATTTGAATGAATTGTTGAGAATAGGTCACAAGCAAAATTTATACATTACTCCATGATTCTGATAGCTGATGAGAACATGATACAGTAGGTCGTAGTCGACAAATATGATCCTCCTTAAAAATGAAATAGAGGAATAAAGATAGCATATGGCACAGAATAGGAAGGCTTCAGAGCTTTACCTAGTTTGGAAACTGCCTTTAAAATAAAGAGTAGCAATTTCTCTGCTTTACCTGGAAGACAAATTTTGAACATCTTAACTAAACCTTCCATAGAAATTAAGCAATCAATCAGAACGGATTACTTCCAGAAACCGGTCCTAGACGATGCCTTTAAAAAAAAATAAGCGGATGTTTCTTTCCAATAACCACAGGCTCTTGAAAGCTTTTGAAGTAGCCCGATCCAGCGGCTGTCTCGATAAAAACATTTTTACTGCGTATATGTACACCGCACTTGCATGGTTGTGAATAGTAAATTGGGTAGAAGCCATTGCTTATGAATCAGATAAGAGCATATTTATTCACAAAGAGGAGACTTCGGGGGAAAAACGAATAACTCTTTGCTAATCCGGTCTGAAACCTTAAACGACAAGGTGTCAAAATGAACAGGCACCACATGTTGTTGGCTCAGGCTTGTAATTTCTGGTGTATGTTGTTTCTTAAATCCTGTTCATGGGTGGGACTAACCAAATGGGAAACCAATATCACAGCTGGGAAATTGCACAGAGATGAACAGATACTGTATGCCGACCAAATATCTGTTGATCGGCAAGATTCACAGAATGTTTATCTGTTTTGATCTCAATGGAGAGAGCATTAAAAGCCGTTTGAGGCTCATCCTCCTGTAATGATTGTCAGCATGTATGAATAATGAATGATGATGCAACCTAGTCAACATGTTTAAACAAAGAAAAACGTCTTTAACTGGGATTTTCCCAGATGTGAAACTGGGAAAAGTACAACAATGGATTTATATGTTTTAGTAATTTTACCAATACATACAAGCACCTCCATACAATTATTCCATTCAGGAGAGATTATTACCACCAAAAGGGTTTTGAAAGGATTAGCTGCTAAATAATATACATGTAACAGGGATTAGTTGAGAACCTCACAATCTTGAATCAAGACTGGATGGGGCATTTGAGTCTCGTTGACAACCAATCAAGACTGGTTGGGATATTATATCAGGTAAGTAATAAGCTAGTTCGTAGATAGCCTACAGTGTATAGTTATATGTATAGAGGTCATGGGTTCAACTGTGGGAAGTTTTGGCACACGACTCCCAAGTGCCATATATGTTTACACACTATTTGCGTTAACGATAAAACAAGCAAACAAATGTAATGTTATTTCCGAAAGGAATGGAATTGGATCTTGTATCCATCAATGAAATACAGCTATGAAATGTCAAGACACCCCAGGAGTTCTTGAGGAACCAATGACTCAATATTTCTGGGAGAAAACAGGAATTTTGGCCCTCGTTTTCAAAATAGCG
>JAODFY010076228.1:0-12005 GCA_027580055.1 Paracaudina chilensis | reverse complement strand
AGGGTTTTGAAATATCCTCTTTTCATCTGTGCCAGTTTAAAGGCAATCTTCTGCGCATGTCGCTTGACCTTTAACAATATAAGTGATGGGTAGAGGACCCAGAATTAAGCAAAGCTTTTCGAGTCTGGATCCTTTAGAATATAGAACAAAGAAAGAAATTTGAAATTTCTGGAAATACCCCCGAAAAGGCGGATTTCTACGTTTTTTCACCGTTTTCCAGAAATGACAAGATAATTCCCACTGCATTTATCCTACAGTATGTCATTTGAGCTTGTTTTGTCTTCACATTCCTTAGTGACGTAACCGCTGGATAGTTTTTCTGAGCTCGATGGGTGCTATAGATCGGTTAGCAGCGTATTGTCGAGGTCTCCGTGCTCCTATACGGACCTAATACAATACTGCAGTAGTGACGTGTCTGGAAGTATCGTGAAGGCAGTAAAGGCAGATTTTGAAAATGTGGCTGTGATTCAATGCTTTTCACTGCGCGTTTGTCAATGATAGATCACATTTGTTACCGTATATATATGTGTGTAATCCCAGTAGTCGAAATCCCAACGGCGATAACCCCATCATGAATTAGTAAATACAAGATGCAATTATTGGAAATCACAAGTAACTAATAGGAAACATAAACTAATAATAAACTAATAATCTACGTGTTAGTGGTATTGAGTGCAGGTGATTGATTATGCTGGGAATAATTTGATATGGATGACCGGAAGTTTAAATCGATTTTCAAAGTTCCAACATGTTCGTCTAATAGTCTATCCATCATGTTAAACAAACATCAACGAGTATAGTGAAAAAAAAAATGAACACAACCTGGAAGTTGACCAGAAAGAGCGGATTTAGCCAATTTTTTGGCTTTTCCACATTGGACATGGTAATTCCTTCAGACGTGTAGTATCCGATATGACCTAATTGCCGAGTGTTTTGTCTGCGCATTCCGCTATGATCGCAACGAAATAAGAGAAATTCCAGGCTCACTACGAGCTAGAAAAGAGCGAGTAGATGTCGCATATTGATCCCAGCGTGGTCACAGGCTCACCTATTAGGCATATGCTTTAAGAGAGGAGGTTACAATGCATCTGGAAAATTTATTTTCCAGGATATTCCAGATTGGACAAGGTATTTCCAGACGTGTAGGTGTTAAACATTGTATTTCACTTATAGTTGATAAATTTATATATAGAGAGCAGAAATCTGGAAGTAGTGAAAAGCTCATGGTTCCACCGGGATTCAAACCGCGGACCTTCCGTTGAATACATGGACGCCCAACCCAGTTGAGCTATGAAGCCAGCGAACCAGTTGGCTTCATAGCTCAATTGGTTAGGGCGTCCGTGTATTCAGCGGAAGGTCCGTTGAAATATCCTCTTTTCATCTGTGCCAGACAATCTGCTGCATGACCCTTGACCTTTAAGGCTGCAGTGTGAACTCCTGTCATTTCTGGATATCGTTGAAAAATGTTTTCGCTTTTTGGGCCATTTCCAGAAATAACAAGATATTTCCAGACGTGTTCTAACAAGATTTAATGTTATAACTCGAACGGTTCTTGGATTGGGTTAATAAGAATATAAAGCCTCGGGAATCCCGACTTCAAAACGGACCATGGTCCGCTGAACTCAACGTCCGGGAATACCTTTCCTTTTGAAGTGTCGCTACATATAATCTTTGTAGTGCATGTTTCATGCATAATTTATCTCTCCGAGAGCTTGGTTCCAAAATTCCGGAAATTAAGTTGCCGTTGAATCGCTGTGATCGATTTTTTTTCTCGAGATGTGTGAGAAATGGATTTACGCTTCGATGAGCAGAATTGATATTTAGAGCAGTCCAGTGAGGTAGGGTTAACTTGCTTCAAACTTTAAGGTCGAGTGAAGTTTTCGGTTCTTACAAGGAATATAGGCGTTATAATTGATTGGAATCTCAGGATTGAGGAAAACGTTTGTACTTCTGTTGGAATAAATGCAACCAACATGTGTTGATCACGTGGTTTACTGTCTTTTGTCAAAACATTCTTTATCGGGGGGTACAAATTTTAATTTCGTGCTATAAAGTACATTTCATAAGTAACGGGTCTGGAAATGAAATACTTCGTCATTTCTGGAAACCCGCCCGAAAAGACGGATTTTCCCGCCAGCTAGCGGTCCCGGAAAACCCCTCAAGGGGTTACATCACATCGGGATGTGTTGAGAAAATATATCCAAATAACGTATTGCGGGCGTAAATACTTTGTCATTTCTGGAAAGGGGTGAAAAACGTATACAATTCGTCTTTTCAGGCACTATTATAATTTTTATTTTCTTGTCGGGATATCAGTTACGTTGTCCATGAGGCACAACAAACCTCGATCTCAATATTGGACTACATCAGTATTTAGGTTAGAGAGTTTTTTCCCTCTTCCTATAGGCATTGGAGAAGGTTGATGGTTCTTGAAGCATGGATATAGTGGGCAAGAATCATGAGGTGATGACTTTGGGGAATCATTTCTAACGACCAGTATGTATACTGTCATCATATCTGAAGGGGACTACACAGTGTACGGACTAAATTCATATCACTGTGTATAACAATATTCTAGATAATTGACCTAATTTTAGTTTATTACCGTATTTCTTGCCTCCCTCGGAATGGGGAAAAAACGACCAAAACAGGCCAACATAGTGTTTTCTTAAATTATGGTTAAAGAATGCCGAAAACAGCAACTCCCTGATAGGTTTCCAAAAAAATATACTTCCTTATAAACCCGATCGCATTATTTTATAATATAGGTTTAGGGGTACTCCTCCTTTTGGAGAAGGTTGGTGTTTTATGCAGCATGAATTCCTTCGTGCAGGATATTATATGTTATTGGCCTCATTTGAATAATGCTGACTTCGGGGAATCATTTTTAACGACTAAAACATCTCCTCATCCGCTTATTACAAGATTGATGTCCAAAAAATTGAAGAAGCCAACAGGCGTATCATGAAAGCACAAAAACTTTGTTTTTTTTTCCCTCACAATTTCATGCTTCATATCATATTTTTCTCCCAAGGGAGGCATCCCTTCATTTTATACTTCCGCAAACATAATTTTTGGTCAGTGAGTTCACAGTAACGCTATTAACGGTGACCATAGCAACCGACCTACGTCATATACCACATATATTTTCAAGTCCCTGGATCGAGCATTAATTCCGTAATATCAACAAAATCACATGCCGTGAATTTTGGATAACCTTCAAACCCTCAAAGATCATCCACGTATGAACAGTTGGAATATCTATGTAATATAGTAAATATCAGCTAACAGCGATGCGTATATGAAAGTGTGGGTATATCGATGGTAATCGGTCACTTTAACGTGATTGTTAACTTGAAGATATAACATCAATTCTGTACGAACTGACGCCACTTAATGTACCGACAGACGCAAGGTCACTTTTATTGGCGGTATATATTAAGTGTATGATTTTATCATCAACGTGCATTACGTTAATTTAATGAATGGGATAAGAAGAACATGAATTTTGGCGCTGCGTTGCAACAATCACGTACGAACTAATACAAACACTTTGGCGAAGACACTACACGATATAACTGTTTTTTTTTGTTCATTTTACCTGCATATGCTGATGCGGAAGTAACTGGGCCGCCCGAACTATTTAGCCCGAAGCGATAAATCATCCATCATGCACTGTGGACTTGTTTTCAAAAAGACATCGATCACTATCAGTGAAATGTATCCCACACGGAACGATAGCTCGTGATGTTGCATGTTTGTTTCACATCAAGCAGAGTTATTCTTTCCCCGAGGGTCAAAGTTCTCTTACCACTGTAATATTTATAAGTTGACCGATCACGTGATATATTAATGAGATTTTACAGCGACGTACACATAAAGGGCTGCTTTGTTTGCGCGTCAAAAATGTAGACTTAACTATCATTAAAGTTATGCCTATACTATCAAAGTTGGAGCTGCAAACGATAGTTCCATGTGTTATTATGTATTCAGTAGGTCCTCGTCACTGTGCTGCTATATAGCCGGCTTTCTCGAGCATCTAGCGGGCCCAGAATAAATCTCTTTGGGTTACGTCACAGTTGAATGTAAAGAGAAATCATGGCCAAATAACATACTGCGGCCTAATGACTATCTTGTAATTTCCGGATAACAGTGAAACACGTACAAAATTCCCAGAAATGACAAGAATTTTTTTTGCAGACATATGTTAGTAATATATATTGTATATTATATATATAAATTTTAATAGATTTTGCAGACGAGTTAAACCCCATCAATTGATTTTACAGATCCCCTTCACTCTAGTAAATTTTGGTTTATTAGAAAGCGTAGGCTCAAGAGAAGACAACTACCTGAATATAACACAATCTGTATACGGTAGTACTATATTTGTCGTAACGTATTAATTCAGCGAAAGGTATTCAAAGATAGACTATATCGAATATAGCGATATAGAATCGTAATGCGGTATATCGATAGTGTAAAATACAGTGCCACGTATATGATCTTACAGAACTGTTGCAGCGAATATATACAGCGATAGCAAATCGTTACTTATTATACGATATATCAACATTTTACGATACATCGTCGCGTAAACAGTGTAGGTTCAGCCATTAACGGTTAACAGACCTTCGGAACTGCGCTGGAACCTAAGCAAGACGATAGTGTGGGTGAGGCCTACAATGGAAATAACATTAAAACAAAGCAGTTTTGGCCTCCTGGTAATTTATCAAAGAGGCCCACCTTACGCTTGTTCTCACCTTCTAATCTCTGAATCTGTTACATGAATATTAAGACCCAGTAAGCCTAAACTACATCCTTTGATAAGACTAAGTAAAGTAATCTTGATCGTCTGGAATGCAATTATATCAATTTCCTAAAAAAACGGGTATCTTCTTTAGAAAAATTTACGATTGTCAGACGTGTCAGAGAAGAGATCGTATAGTGATATTCCAGATGACGACGATATTCAGGGTTTGCTGTCCGAGAACATGAATCGAAATTTAACCGATTATTTAGCACATCGGTAACAGACGTTTGAGTATATACACCCGAACGGACAAGTGTCGTCTCTTTAGTGACACAACAATGGATACATTACAGATAATTCATAATATATTATATATTTTTCAATACCATCTATAAATAGCCATGTATCATATCGTATTATGTGAAATTTATGAATTAAGCTAGTTTGCTATATATAGGATTCAGAAGGTAGGATAAAACAGCTTGAATTTGTTCCATGTACCGTATATGACGTATAATAACTTTTTTATTTATTTTGTATTCAAGATGACGTATCCTACCATACACGGTCATATTTTAGTGTGTAATTTTTTTGTGTAGGCCTTGTTTGTACCCTTGTTGATTATCCACAATCCGTTGAACTCCACAACCGTGCATTGGCTTATAACATAAAAACCATATATGTTATTTTCCTGTGATTGATGACCACTTTAATATTAGTATAGTATTGTGAGAAGCGTGCGACTAAAGGGGTGAAGCGAGCCAGGTAGAGCTTTGTGGCAACGTTAAGTGGAAGCAACCCCATTGATGAGATTAATCAGAAAGCATGTGAACATTATTGTGCATACATTACATATCATGAATATTAATTTATCCACCTTACCAAGCTCGTACGTATACGATAACAGATAGATTGGTCTGTGGTTATACCTAGTTATATAGCGCTTTATGTTTTGAAGCGCTTACAATAATCCCTCATCGTCATCACGTGTCAAATCCGCCAAAAAATTCGATGATCATGATCAGCTCATCCACCCGTGGATAATTCTAGCAGGCTGCCTCATTACGGCGCTCACAATACTGTACAAGTTACCCTCGCAGGTACCTCGCGGAGGCAATGGATTACCATGCCCAAGGACACACACGCAATGCCAGCCTAGCCAGTGCTCAAACATGTGATCTTTGAATCATTAGCCACTCGACCAGCACGCTCCTCTACAAAAATAACATGCCCGCGAAAAGGCGAAAATTAAGGTAATATGCTGAGTACCACAAAGGGTTGTCATCTTGTGACATACCAAAATGCCAACAGGTGAAATTTGACGATTTGCACACTCGGGGCCGTCAAAATGACAATAAGTCTTTGGCGGGATGCAACATCTCAAAAAGTTCTCGATGTTTACATTTAATTCTAACTCGCCAAAATGTGCAAACCGAGTTTTTGGACTAGCCGTACTGAAAAAAAATCTCGCCCATTCATAATGAATATAATAATCAAAGTATTTCTCGGTTTTAAGAGTGTTACTATGCAATACAGCCGCGGAGGTTCGCGTTAGGAAGAACATGGATAATGACACCAAAGCATGAAAAACCGAATTCATCAAAATTATTACAATATTCGTGCACCAGGTGTATCATGTAATTTATTGTTGTATAAGTGCATAGTGGTCACTATCGTTCTGAACACGTACCGTATGGAAGTAACACGAGAAACCGTACAAATTTAAAGCTTCAGGGATTTTATCGTTTTATTTATTTATGTACACCCGTTGTTCTCAATTTTGTTTGAACTACCGCCTCGTTCTGCCCCTTGGGCCAGCCCAGCCCAACCCCTCCCCGTGTCTTATCGTTCGTGGCCAGGGACCCAGCAGGTAATATGATAGCACCCACTGGGGCCCACTTTGGAAACCACTGGTGTCCACCATACTCGCAATATTTCTGCGTAATATCACAATATAATAACCATAACGTGTCACGTGGCCATTAAATTTAATCCACGGTATGACCATCCACGTACGTTATTAATGGAGGAAATATTTTACAGTTGGGCGGAGCTTTTGTGTAATTAAAGCGAAACAAAATCACAATAGCGTAAGATTAGTAGACATTAAAAATAGGTAGTCAACAAGCGAAGTGAATCTAATGAACTATATTACCTACGCAATTTTAGGTCATCTGTATGCTAAATGTAAACTAGACAAAACGGGGGTCGTTTTTGTGGATTGTCCATGCAGTAGGAATAGTTCACTATATGACACAAAATTGGAAATTTCAAAATAGACCCTCGATAGCTCATTCTGTTTGGAAATTATTTTTACATTTACACACTGTTGAGTTGGTATGACGACTGTCTGGCCACACTATATTTGTACACATTGTTGGGTTGGTATATGACGACTGTCTGGCCACACTATATTTCTACACATTGTTGGGTTGGTATGACGACTGTCTGGCCACACTATATTTCTACACATTGTTGGGTCGGTATGCGAACTGCCTGGCCAAACTATGTATTACATTGATAAAGTGATAAAGAAATGGCTAAACTATTAACAAACGTAACAAATTCGTTTACCCAACAAGAAACAGACAGGTGACGAATCCAGCGTTGGGCAATTTGGCAATTTTTTACACAAATGATTTAAGAGTGTGATTTCCACAAAAGCATTGTATCAAGTCATATCAATGAACAGAGCGAACATAAAAAAACGATATACGCTACAAATAACAAACTAGAAAGTTCAGGGAACTTTTGCGATACGTGTTTGAAAGACACGGTATATATCCAAAGGGTATTTTCATATTATAGGGTTAAGTGAACTTAAATTACGTCAGATATAGTAGAATCGCATACATTTGTACTATTTTCAAATCATCTTGGTATTACAGCCCATAGCAACAAAGATGAAATGCCACTCGGCGCATCAAACAGTAACGGCAACCGTTAATGCAGATTTTTCAGCAGACATTTTTATTATTGTCTCTTTTCATATATGTAGGCTATATATTATTTTATTGGCTTCTAGTGGCTTAAGTGGCTTCTATTGTTATTTGGGATACATGGTTATATGGGAGACGTCTCCCAAATGTTTTTGGGAGATATTGGGATTTATGGAAATATATTATTGTCGGAAATAGGTTTAAAATATTCTTTGTACTCTAAATAGTATATATAGAAGGTTTCAGGTTTAGGGTCAGGGGTTAGGGTGATGGGGTAGAAAATAGTGTTTAAGTCAATGGGAATGTCTCCCAAATATACAATTAAGAGTAAAAATTTCAAGTTATATTTATAATCAACATGTACATTGTGTTTATCAAAGTTTTATCGATATATATTTAAAATATCCTGTTTAGGATAAAACAGAGGATGCCACCACGATGTCTCATTACACTCAAAACACACCAATGGGTAACAGCATTTTATTTTTTAAATACGTCGTTATAATATAATCTACTGACCTTCTGATTAATAAATAAAACTAGACAATGCCTATAGATATTTATAATCCATGTAGTTTACATTCGACGTATTTTCGTTAAATGAAGTAAATATTTTTAAAAATACACTGAAAATGCAAGCCAAATCTTCATTATTATAATAAATGTCTGACCCGAGACCGGGGTAATTATATCACTTTGACACTGATCAAAACACATTTATTTGGCGGGATAATTAAAGAGAATTTTATTGCCTGAAACATTGCTTTGATATTACAGTACCAGAATGTTTAAACGCTTAATTACCGAATAATTGATGAAATATGGTAGCTGAACATTTTATCTGTTAAGTTACATTGAAACAAATCAATTGAGAATATTCCACATTATGTCACGCTTATTTTTAATTCATCAGATGCCAACATAAATTCACCACTATCACGAAAACGAGATTTGACCGAAGAGCCTACTACAAGTGATGGGCAAACCATGAAGCCGAAGGTAAATAAAGGCAGCTCGGCATTACCTTGCTACTGCAAAATGTAAAACCATTCGTTAACATAAGTCAACAAGTCTGAGGCGCATTGTGATAGTTCAATATTATTCAAATGCTGGGAGGATATTCATGATAAAATACCAACATCAAATAACTATTAAAACTTTCTGTAATGATTTTAGTGGTTTATTGTAAATATTTATTGATATCACTGTGTTCCTACCAAAGCTATACAGTAACGTTGATCCAATTCATGGAGTTGGAGGGTCTGACTTAATATGCACACCACCACCAACGACAAAGGCACAGACACAGGCAGAACCAACCGACCAGCCCTTCTCTTTATTTTCCGTTGTGGTAAGTTTTCTCCTACCAGTCATTGATATTTTGTTATTTTGTTTCACTGTAACGTATGCGTCATTCAAAATATTTAGGTGTTTAGGTCAGTTGAACTGTTATGTGTGAGTGCATTTGAGCACAGATATCAAGATGTTTAGACTTATCTTAAACAAATTTCATTGTTTTATTTTAAAAAGTCATATATTACGTAAAATAACTTGAATACTTCATTACACTTTAATTTTACATATAAATAAATTTGATAAATACGATTACTATTAATTTTGTATATCATAGCAATTCACTACATTTGCGTACAACTGCTTTCACATAATAGAGATAAGGATTTCATTATTTTGGGCATATGTATGTCATATGTATATGATCATTTTTTCTAGTAATGTATTAAATAGTGAATGTTATTAATATATAATCCATCCTTGTTGAAATGTATGATGTATTTTACTTGCTACTTATATGGAAAATAGCACTACTCTATTGCATATTGGGACGGATTTCAGACATATTATCATTCGTTCATTTCTTCATGTTACCACCACACATTCTCTCATATCGTTAAGCTAATTGTCATGTACATGTACCCTCCCACATATAGATTTTAATATTGAATATTTTTGACTGATGTGCAGAGGATTCCTTGGTATATATTTCTCTTTCTTTGTGTTTTTTTGAGCAGGAGGACATGTGCATCTTAAACTTGTCGGAGAAAATTGGTCTCGAGTGGAAATTTGTTGGCAGACATCTCAATATTTTAGATGAAAAGCTCACTAATTTAACAATCAAATACAACAATGATCTTCAACAGGAGGTAGTTTATCAAATGTTATATCTTTGGAAGAAGAAACATAGCATTCAGGCAACATATCAAGTGCTTGCGGTTGCTTTGAAAAAGGCAGGTCGAGCTGATCTACACGATTATGTACTCGAGTATGTGCAGAAACAAGGTGGGGTACTATATTGTATATTCAATTCTAGATTCGTTTAAACGTAGGTTCCTTTTTAGATATTGATAACCAAACTGAAACA
Source organism: Paracaudina chilensis (assembly GCA_027580055.1). NCBI lineage: Eukaryota > Metazoa > Echinodermata > Holothuroidea > Molpadida > Caudinidae > Paracaudina > Paracaudina chilensis. The sequence continues at coordinate 1,933 of JAODFY010076228.1, read as the reverse complement.
TACAAGTAGTAATAATTGTAATGTTCCATTAGCCATAATCGCTCAAACTGCATTGCTACCATTAATTCTGGATAATGTGAAGAATGTAACACCTTACATATAAAACATGTTTCTGCCTCACAATCAACAGTTGTTCACTAGGGAAAATGAATGGATTAAATTAACCGCGATGCAATGTGCCAACAATAAATGGATCATCATTCATAACTCTAATATGTATGATATATTGTTATATTATGATGCAATGTTTAATAATTTACCATATTCATATCAACAAGTGCCAAACACGGATGAATTAATAATATATCTTATTCGTTTTGCCAGGAGAGATTACTTGAAGTTCGTGTAATATAGAGGTGAAGCTTTTTGTGTTTAGTCGCGTTGGTGTCACAATCGCAGTAACACTGGCGGTGAGTTACATAAGGTAATATTACAGGGTTTATAAGTAAACTGTTTGCGGCTAATTAAAAAAAAAACCTAAATTAAATTCATTATATGAGGCTGGTGTTTTACAAAGGTTAATGAATGCCCAAGCCCTTCTTAAAGCCATGACTCAAAATATAAAAGCCGTCATTAATCAACAGCCATCACTAAATAATAGCCATCATGTCTCGCGCCAGTTTAGGATATTTTCGTTAATTATGTCACAGAGAAACCACATTGTGTCAGTCATGGTTTAGATTCAACTATGGTAAAATGAACAATTTGTACGCATTTCATTACATATTGTATTACTTGAAACTTGTAATCGGTAATAATAAACAGTTATTTTGACGGGTGGTATTGTACACAACATTTATGCAACAGTTTATTATCGAAATTGCTTGTTGAGCTTATTGTAATTCCTTATTTCTCACGTAAGATTTCTTTATATATTAAAAAATACATTAAAAATAACACGTTGATGTAAAGCCGATAATCGATGCATTTGCCATTTAAAATAACTGGTTAGACACTCGTACAAAAATAATTTCTCTACCATGACAATTTTGATTAGTCAAGATTAATAGATTACATTGTTCATTGTGGCATTGGTAGTGATAATATGTAATAAGATTTCTATTTGCAGAAGCACTGAAAGCGTCAACAACCTTAACAGACCAACACTGTTTTATCGAGTTATAGTGTAAGATTTATCTTATTAGTATGTTTAATGATTGATACATTTTATACCTGTTTTATATATTGATATCGACGTCAACCGATATTTGGTTGAATTGGTCTCATTTGATAGGAACAGTAGCTTTGATATTGTCGTGTCATAAATGTTCATCACATGAGAAGTAATTTATAGTAATGCCGTACTTGCATTCGGAATTGCATTGTCAAATTAAGTTAACAAAAAAAAATTAAAACTGCAGATGAATGTTATACATGGAAGAAGCTATAGAAACACATGAAGTGATAAATTAGAAGGAACGTCAATTCCGATGAGGGAGGAACGAAACGAAACAAAACGAAAGGTAACAAGAGGTAAAAGTTTACGGAAGTGTACGTGTTCCTACAAATAGGATTTACGAAACGTCCGACCTTCAAGAGCCACACTTCGAGAGGCACTTCAAGAGCCACAACCAGAAGCGTGAATACCCAACACGTATCACTAAAATTCTTGAACAAAATTATTCAAGAATGGTTCGCTGCTTAACATCTGTATTAAATGGGTTATGTTGTAATACAGAAAGACATATAGACATATAAGTTACCCAGTTGCAAATAAATAAATTATGCCTATCTTAAAACATCTCTTGGTGCAACACCCCCCTGAAACATTGTTATATTTGACCTGACAAACAATGAACCAAGTGTTATAAAACGATGATAAAACGATGACACATTTTAACCTAACTAACCTATATACATGTATGTGTCTCTTTAAATGAAGGTAGTGCCGACGTTTAATAGGGATATATACACGCGCATGCATGTATATATA
>JAODFY010076118.1:0-12006 GCA_027580055.1 Paracaudina chilensis | reverse complement strand
TCAAGTATTGTAATATGTGTGTTACCTCACGACTCCCCATAATATGCTAGAAATCTGCTAGACTGGTTAATAGCTCAATTAAATGGAATGTCCTTGGATATCCAGTGTGCTTCAAGTATTGTAATATGTGTGTTACCTCACGACTCCCCATAATATGCTAGAAATCTGCTAGACTGGTTAATAGCTCATTTGTGGTTATAATATGTAGGGAATCACACATTTCATGGGAAGTTATGTGAAATTCATTTTGGGGTGAGAGTCTATGCCCTTTAAAAATATGAGTGTGTGCTTTAAACTTGATGATCTCTTTTGATTGACCCCTTCCTTACTGAAGCAATCTGTAAGCCACAAGCAAAATGGTGAACAGCTTTCTGTTTTTCATCAGTGATTTATATCAATCTGGTACAATAAACAATTTTGGTATCTGGTAACAACTGTAACACAATGACTGGAATGCCAGGGAGTATAAAAGCTGTTTCTGTGGACTAGGAGACAATTTGAAACCCATAAAACTAGATTTATCATGCAATAAAGATAAAATCAGAACTGGAGTGGCCAATAACACGTTTTTATCTGTAAGCTGACTCTTGTGTTGCCGTGTATACGGCTGAATTAATTGCATGAGCCCTGTTGTGAAACAAATTGGGCAGGGTTCCATACAGTGATCGACTTACAGTGTTTTAAGTCTTGCCACTTAAAAGACCTTGTTGTGCTCTACAAGTTCGGCAAAAGTTTAAAAAAAAAAAACATATACTGTCACAATGTGTGTTTTTGTATGAAAATGAACATTTATGTGAATATGTGTGTGTGTGTGTGTGTGTGTGTGTGCATGGGGCTCACATTGACAGGACTTTTTTTTAAATATAAACATGCATGGCAAGTGTGGCAAGACGTGGAATGTGCGAAAATATGTTAACCAGCTGTGACAGCAATGTTGACAATAAAATGATAGGTGAGAAGTTTAGGCAGAATTTTTATTACGTAATACTCAATATTCTGTCTGATATTTGCCACAGGTATGTCACAGAATGGAGTACAATTTTGATACACATATCAAATTCCATGCACACTTTAATTGTCTCTCTGTGTGTCTGATCTGTGTATGCATCATGTATAGTATGTACTTTGTTTATATTATGTACTACTACTGATATTCTGAATTGTGTGTTGTCAATATGCCTTTGATTATAAAGGTCCTGCTAGGATCAGAAACATCAGCCCCACTGATTTATTATACTGTATTGACACATTTGAAAACATGTATAAACTCCGTCCATTCTTATGTGTGTAAAATGTGAGTCACACACATGGAAAAAGTGTGGAAAAGGTTCCAAAGTTGTTTTATTGTCATAGTCAGGCGTGGTTCATGTGTGAAACTGACAGTTTACCACACCTCTCTTTTGTAAGGACAGTACATGAAAGTAAAACCTTTAAGTAGTACAGTCAGGTTAATAATACACCAAAGTAATCTAACAAAACCTACAAAATTTTGTTCGAGGACAACATCAAGTAGCAGTTGGATACTCCTGCCATTGTGTTCTGTATTTCTTACTATTTCACTGCACAAACTCCCTCAACAAAGCATCTTTGATACTGTAGCTTTGTTATTTAATATACATTGATGGCAGTGATCCAGTTTCTACACCAATGTTAACAATATAATATCCCTGTTTACCATTAGTGTACCATATACTGTGCCCAGAATCATGATAACCAACACTAAATTATTCTGTCCATTCTTATGTTTATAACTTTTTTCTTCATTACTGATTTTTTTTTTTTTATTAATGATTTTTTTAATAAAAATGTGACACATATTATCTTGCCATTCAGTATGATTAAAGACCACAGAATCTGGCCTCAGAAATTTTTACCTGCTACAGACATGTTAGCTGACCATTTTAGCATTTTTCTATCATATTCAGGTTTGACCACGTATTGCAGTTTTCTAGCAATATTCAGGGTAAGAGTCATAGTGCTCAAAAAATGAGCTGACCAGTTTGCAGTTTACCAGAACCATACTTAACAACAAATGAACTGACCAGTCTTGCAGTGAATCCACCAGTCTTGCAGTGTCTAGCACGTCCAAGTTGAGGGATTTACATCTTATATTTTTGTTTTGTTTTTTTATATCTATTTGACAGAGTCTGGTTTCCCCACTGTGCCTGAAGAGAATCAGTCGACACCTCTGAAGGCATTCGAGAAGGATGAAGAGGGCAAACTGAAACCGCCGTCGTTAGACCCCAACGATTCCACACTGGATTCGCCGGACTCGACGGTGGATCAGATTGACAAGGAGAAGTTAGATGCGGAGGTTCTGACGGTGATGGATGAGATCAGGCCAGCCGAGGATCATCATCATCATCATCATCATCCCATTCATTCAGAGAGGCTGGTGGAGTTACACCAATTCACAGAAGTCCAGCAGGAGGAAGAGCAGATGCCACCGTTGGAGGAGATAATCAGGCCAAAGATGACGAACCACGTGGAAGCAGTCTCGGTAAGGGAGGAATCCCCGGTTATGACCAGGGTCCCGGAACCAAGCACCGGAACTGGGCAGAACCACAACCACGTGGGCTCCAGCAAGAAGGAACAGCAGGGGTCGAGTGTCTTTCTCAAAGTTCTCTTAACCTTGGTATTGTTGATCTGTGCAATGGTCGTGTTTATCGTCATCCTCTATGAGACTAAGATAGATTCCCTGGCTCCCCTCAGGAAAGTCAAAGAGGTCAAAATGGTCGAGAAACTCTACTACCGCCCCAGCCGAAATTACGCTCTTCGGCAAGCCAATCACATCTACTCTAATGTCCTGCAGCCTTCTGCGCAATATGTCCACACCCAGTGGCACAAAATTGTCACTAAAACCTCTCCTCAGAAGTAAATTGCACCCTATTTCAGCTTGTCTTATCATTGTAAATATGTACAATTTATCTGCCTTTTGAATGCAGAATGTTTTTTGGACTGGGAATTTTTCACAATGTCCATTGTATTCATATTTACTGAACAAACACGTCTTTGCCATTTTGTAAACAAAAGAAAGAAGTTTCATTTGTCCTTTGAAACTTTGTTTGAAATGCACAGCTGGAAAGTATCTTTATGATCACCTAGGCTAACTTAAGAGAATAGTCCAGTAAAAAACTGAGCCCTTTGAGGAGGAAAATACACACTCAATGGTTAAAGTTCCATCACATCATCATTTTGGGTTGTTGTACTATCATTTTCACTTAAATTAACCAAAAGTGTTATTGTGATGGGACTTTCACCAACGAGTGGTTTTTTTGCTGGACTATTATTTTAAGGTCATGAAAATTACTAATGAAAAAACTCAAAAATTCTAAACAATGTCTTTGCAGTAGTATTAAGTAAACAGAAAAAAGTTGCACAAAGTTACTGCTATAGCCAGACTGTTTTGTCCCTTGGAGGTAGGGGGGGGAGGTTTACTTTATTTTATTAGAGAATTGGATAGCCAGGGTGTAAATATTGGACAGTATTACATATATCTTACCTGATTCCTTTGATTTTCCTATTAGGATGCATGCAATGATATTTTAGTCAAGTATTAAAGGGCACATCCTGTTTTAATCTAACCTGATCTCCGTATCTGACAAATCTCTCCTGTTGGGTTATAAATGACAGAGAAATCATTCAGCCCATTTAGGACTCTTCAGTTCCTTCCATTCAAAGTTTTATTTTGCTGTTGAAGTTATTCAAATATATGGATATAAGATGTTAATGAAGTAAGAGACACTGAAAAGGAATCCCAGGAAAACACATGGATCTTTGAAATAAGCTCTGCTAGGGCAAATAACGATGCAATTGTGCAATCATTGGTCAGAGATGACTTGAAATATATTAAAGCAATAATCAGCGTTTGAGCGCTGAGAATTCTTTCACCAAAAAGAGATTTTGCCATTGGTTTCCCTTGTCTAGTCATGGTTAAAAGATTTCCTGGATCCTTCACATCGCAAATCGCCCTATTTGCGAAGTAATTGTGAAGTATTATCGTAACTGTTATGAGGGTTGCATTTTGTTGCCTACAATGTAGATATCACCTACTGAGGCTTTAAACACATTATTATGATGTGGTATAAATGATGACAAAATTGTTAAAACTTTAACGCTGGTTATTGCGTTAAGAAATGCATTATTGTACATCACATTGTGTAGTGCCAGCTAATTACCCATAAACTATTAATAAACACAATTAATTTTGTGATTTTTGGAACCTTTATGAACCTTTGTGAGCCACCGATTTTTTTTAAACCATAATGATTGTTTATGCTAAAAAATAAACATTTCCCCATCTTAGGGCAATATTACTTAAAATACAATATTATCCAATATTTTGAAGTAATTAAACAGTAAATAATTGCATATGAATTGGAGGACAGTAGGAGAAAATGGATGTTTCCTTCATTTGGGCAGATGGTGTGACATTTACCTTGCACAGATTAACATGCACTAAGCTTATAAATAATTAATAGTGGAATGTATTATGAGAGAGAGAGTGCATTTGTCAGTGTCGAGAACTTGAGACTTCAAACAAACATTGTAGTAAAACATTTGGATACTACTTTAACTGTATTCTTCTATTTTTCTTCAATCATATATCAAGATGTTCCATAAATGTTTGCTTGTAATTTTCAAACATGTATATCACAATTACACTTTAGTTAAAGGTGGGGTTGCAAGAAGCGAGAATTCACATGAGTTTCCAGTGACACCGAGAACTCACAGATTCATAATTTTAATGAACATGTTGAAGTGTTTATAGTTGCATTTTAAGTTACTACAAGAGTGATGTGTTCATTCAGAGTTTCCAAAGTGTTTACTGAGCCAATTGAAAATCTGACTTTTTGGTAGGTTTTGCTACTTGCAACCCCACCTTTAAGGACGCTTGTCTGATTGCCAAATTTGCTGCATAAGCACCAACCATGGATGTACACTTTTCAGGACATCAGCAATACTTGCCAGGAATATATATATATATATATATATATATATATATTTTTAGGAAAAAAGTATAGCAAGCCATCATTTCATTTAAGGGAATTAGGTGCAATAGGACATGAAACAATTTTTTCCCCTCTTCATAGCTTTGTATTTTATAGTCACATAGTTTAGATTATATTATAGATTTGTATTTTTTAGATTTATGGTATTCCTAATGTTACATTATTTCTTCTTCTTTGTTGTATTTTCCATTATTTAATTCCTCCCCAATATTGCTTGTTTTCCTGCCAATTCCGGGTGATGTTTATACATGAGATTAACCGGATAACTTCTGGTTGTCAATAAGATCATGCCTTCCAACTCAACAACCACTAAAGTGAATCATGGAATAAGTGATTAATATTTAAAGTTTTAAAACTGGGACATGTTTTTGTGTACTTTGTAAGGTGTGAACATATGATGTGCTTTGAAACTGAAACACCTCTGCGTAGCAATTGAAAAATCTTAGCCTGAACTAAAAACATAGCCACCAAGTGGCCTGCATGTGCTGGGTTCGACCAAGCAAAGGCCACCATACTTGTGTACTTGTTCAGGCTTCATGTGTAAATAACTGAGTAATCAGTTTAAGTACAACTTTGAGGATTTCTTGGGACATATCGGCTCAAAGATTTGAGTCACATGAATAAGTTTTTCAACAGCAATACTATCTCCATGACTCAACGGATAGTTAACACTGCTATTAATGAATAATACAAACAAGAGGGCAAGACTGTCTTCATGACTCACAGATAGTTTACACTGCTATTAAATGTATTTCCTTTTAGTATAGCCACCACATGTAATATTGTTGGTCTGTGTGGAGTCATTTGTTGGTCTGTGTGGAGTCATTTGTCAGTTTAAGCTGTTACCCTGTATTTCCTTTTAGTATAGCCACCACATGTAATATTGTTGGTCTGTGTGGAGTCATTGTCAGTTTCAGCTGATCATTGCTGTTATTGACAACAGCACTCTTTGCATAGTTTTATTTTTTACATTCCTGTTATTAAAAAAAAATATGAAAGTAATTTCCATGGTCAAATCAATATTGCACTAGAGCATGTGTTCACAACTGATTACGAACCCATATCAGATGAGCCCTCCAAAAGAAAATTGTTATCACATCTCAGTATTAAACACAAACATGCTTCAACTACAGAATGTGTATGATCTGATTGTGTGTACATTTGCATTAACTATGTAAATGCTTTCCACATGATTAGAGAGCATGGTGGCTGACTGGCTAAGGAGGTGGGCTCTGATTCAAGAGACCCTGGTTTGCTCACTGGGTTATGTCCGTGGGCAAGACACTTTAATCTTGATTGACTCTCTACACCCAGACCTAAACGGCATCCTGAGAGCTGATGGCTTAGGCGTCACATTTCTGGAAGGGTGTCGTCCTTTAAGTAATTTTGTCCATCACTCAATCATGTGATCTGTAGTGATTGCATTGTGTTCCCTTAATGACATGAATCTTATATTAGATACAATATGTGAACATTGGCCAGAGATGAAGAATGAATTGGGTTGGAAAGGCATGTGACTTCTTTCATCTATCGTTGTGCAATTTTGTGTGTTTAATGTTTATATATTACAATTTCATATCACTACTCCTAACAGAGTAATATTAATAGCTTAGTAAGTTTAACTTTTTACAAAGTAGTGTTGTTTTGATTAGTTATTAATAAATACAGTAGTATAACAACTGTAGAACAAAATGAATTATAGACATTTGCCTCTAACAATAGCATTGGCCAGTTTAGCTTGTTATCAGCATTGTATCAGCTTGGTATCAGATTGGTATGTTCATAGTGTCAGCTTGGTATACGCATGGTATTATCTTGGTATCAGTATAGTATCAGCTTGGTATCAACATGGTATTGGCATCATATCAGCATAGTATCACCTTGGTAACGGCATAGTGTCAGCTTGATATAAACATGGTATCAGCTTGGTATCAATGTGGTATCAGCATGGTATCAATGTGGTATCAGCATGGTATCAACTTGGTATCAGCATGGTATCAGCATGGTATCAATGTGTTATCAGCATGGTATCAATGTGTTATCAGCATGGTATCAATGTGTTATCAGCATGGTATCAACTTGGTATCAATGTGGTATCAGCATTGTATCAGTATGGTATAAGATTTGTACCAGCTTGGCATCAGCTTGGCATCAGCATGGTACCAAAGCAAACATATCATGCATGAGAGGATTATGCAAATTGCCATCATTTCATATTCAAGCCCCATATATCATTTTGCAATGATTGCAAAATTTTGCTGATGGAACTAATTTCTTACCAATGAATGCATACATTTGCCCATATCTATGTAGTAGTACTTGGAGTCTACTGCCCTCTATGTATTTAGACCACTGCTCCTTATCGGTTAAATGACATGTTGAAGAGCATTTGTATGGTGCAACATACGCTTATCTTGCCATCATGTGTGGATTCAATCCCACGTTATCCATTTCTAATTTAATCAATGCACAAATCTCTACAACACAAAATCTCGACAGCTCTGGTATATGCATGAAATAAGTACCAGTACACACAATGTGCTCCTTGTGAAATACAGTGGCTTTAATTAAGCAGGAGTATTTTATCTGATCATTTTCATCGTTTGAGTGCCAGGAAGCTCTGTCGAAGCAATCCAACAAACACTCATACGTCTCATCTTGACCACTGGCTTGATCATGATCACTCCATTCTCTATCTTCAAAGTGGGGTAAGGCATGTAAATAGTCAGCCCATCCTGCTCTTAAGAGTGCCAATCCCCCCTTCCCCCCCCCCCCACACCTGACGAAGTATGCACTACCCAATCTCTGACCACTTTATAAGTTTGGGAGGAGTGGAACAAAGTTCTCTCTCACTTCTAAAGTGTCATCACCAGTGGGGGCTGTGGGAGGGGTACATGGGGAGGGGGAACTTTTCATTGGGGGGCATCAAATATAACCATTTTTTAATATAAAAAAAATCTCATTTGGGGGGGTGGGGGAAATGTGAGGTAAAAACATTTTCAGGGACCTCAGCCTTGGTGATGCTACTACTCTACTGGAGAGCAGCTGTGCCAGAAATACCTGAAGTTGCTGACAAAAAATGCCAACAGTTTCAGTCACAACGCAGTTGATTGAAATGGGTTTTGCAGTTGTAGTATGGACTGCACTTTACAGATGGGGGCTGCAGTGCCCCCCCTTTGGGGCTGCCTTTGGGATATGCCTCATTGCTACATAGTCCAATAAAAAAAAGTGCAAATGTTCTGATAACCAAGAGTAGGCAAAAACCATACTCAGTGGTGACACAGTCCCATCAAAAATAGTTTTCAATTAACCATCTGGCAACATTTAATTGTGATATGACACAATATATCCATGAGTTTTTGTTTTTCTTTAGAATTAGAATGATTTGAAAATCTTTGAGCAACAGTGACTGGGTGCAAAATAATTTTCCAAAAATATTTAAAAGAAAAAAAAAATCAGAGTGAATTAAGAAACAAAGATTTGTTTTGTCCAAGTGTATCAATGGCATCACAAATGTTGCCAGTTGTTTAATAGAAAAATGTAAAATGATTAATTAAAAACCAACAATGCTTTATTGCATTGGGACTTCTCTTGGTTAGAAATGTTTTGTTTTGGACTTTTTTAGCACATTAATTACACTGTTTACCCCTTTTAATAAAATAATTACACTGCTTATTACAGTTCAAGTCATATGTAAGGAGGTATGACATGGTAGATTTGAACAATATTTACTTGCGCTTTTTCAGTAAACTTCTTCACTATCGTGGTTTCTGAGGTACAGTTCTTTGGTGGTAGTTCTGATTGTTTTGTTTATTCATTGGTTTTCCTGTAATTTGTATAGTTATTTTTCATAACAATGTAGATGATTAATATTCATTTTAAAAGGTACAAGGTACAGGTCATCATTGGCTCAATTTTATTTCTAGACTATACAGTCTAATGTTTGTCATCACATGGACCACCAGAAGCCCCTAATGTCTGGTGCTACTGTAGACACAATAATAGTGGCTGTGCTCATATAGCTCAGTTCACATGCATCAGAATGTGCTTCACATCCATTACCCCTGGTCACTGGTGGTACAACTGACCCACACATACATGAGTACAAACTGGTAGCTGAGGTCAGCACCTAAGCTATTTGTCTAAAGACACCACATAGTGACCAGACCAAGGATTGAATCCATAAGATTGTCAGACCAATGTCTTAACCACTGGGTTGCTACAATCCCACAACATTGCCATGGTGACAATTGGTGCTGGTGGGCCACTCTCATGCTGACAGGGGTCCACTGAGGGAGACATCCACGGACAAACATCTTCCTAGACTTGGTTTATATAACTCCTTACACACCTGGTGTTTGAATCCATGTCATGACATGGCTTCTACAAAGGGATAGCTATCAATACTATTTGCCTTTGAATATTTTTCTGACTAAACCTAAACTAAAACTGTTTATTTTCTCACTCTTCTTTTTGTGATATAGGTGACAAAGTGTGTAATCTGTGTTCATTTCAATTATAGAAATTTGTCTGACATTTAAGTATATTGTACCTGTGCTGCCCTTTAACTGTGCCAATATTTGCCCTGTGTGTTCTTTCTGTGTAGTTACCTCTTGCCATGGTCGTCTTACAATGTTTGATCTGTACTGTATGCTGACTGATTAGTGTGTGACCAATGCTGCGAGCGGCTGTAGGTCGTGTCTGATATGTACTCTCTGTTGACTATACAGTGTCTGATCAGTGAAACTATTTACTGTAAATCATGTATGATCTGTGCTGTATGTTGAGAGATCAGTGTCTGATCAGTGAAACAATTTACTGTATTAAAATCATGTATGATCTGTGCTGTAAGTTGAGAGATCAGTGTCTGATCAGTGAAACAATTTACTGTAAATCATGTATGATCTGTGCTGTATGTTGATAGATCAGTGTCTGATCAGTGAAACAATTTACTGTAAATCATGTATGATCTGTGCTGTAAGTTGAGAGATCAGTGTCTGATCAGTGAAACTATTTACTTTATTAAAATCATGTATGATCTGTGCTGTATGTTGACAGATCAGTGTCTGATCAGTGAAACTATTTATTGTATTAAAATCATGTATGATCTGTGCTGTATATTGACAGATCAGTTTCTGATCAGTACATCAGGATTTGATCTTTACTTTATGCTGGTTGTGTAAGTCATGTCTGAATTTGACTGAATGTTGACTGATCATTGTGTGAACAGTACCATCTTGTTACTGTCTACATCATACCTGATCTCTGTAGTATGTTAGCTGATCAGTATCTGATCTTTCCTGTAGGTTCGATGAGTTCACATGATCTGCCTCATTTTGTTTTATTTTTTTTGTATATGATGAAAATCATTGTCCTGTACTACACCAGAATGTCAGAACATGAAACCGATTTTGAAAATATATCAAGTTTGTCTGCATTTCTTTGTTTTTCATTATATAAAAGTTTTACTATTAATGCAGCTGCCAGGCAGGGGGTTAGCCAAGGGTGTGTGGTGGGCTTTGGGGATGGGCGAGCCTTTTCCACATACATTGCTCCTGTCCTAGCTAGAATTAATTTCTAACCAATGGAATTGGTGATTGGTTGGAATACTCTGGGGGAATAGTCCATTAACCTAATTTCAAAGGATCAAAATGGGCTTTTAATTTTTGTATTAATGAGCATGCATGGTTACCAAATCATAGGTGTAGCTCAGGGGAGGGCTAAAAGTTACCAGATTTTTCAGGGAATAGAGGCACAACTTCACAGTGGCATTTCAAAATTCTTAGAAAAATCAATGAAGAACTGAAGAAATCAATCAACCAATTAGAATCGATTTTGTACTGGTGGTTCGTCCCCTGGTCTAAATACACATCTTTGGGCAATTGGTGGTGTTGGGGGGGGGGGGGGGGGGACTACTTCACCCCACATTTTTACTGGGGGCTAAATTCGGCGGCGCCTTGCCTACCCAACCCCTGTCCGGCGTAATTTCTTTCTCTTGACAAATAAGGATTATTTTGTAGAAAAACATAAACATTCATAGATATTCCTAAAATTCCTAAACTTCATGAAATCTTAAGAAATTACCCTTAGGCCTATCTGTCCTAGGAAGAAGAAAAGACTACGCCCTCCGCGCTTCCTATGCTTATGGCCACAATTACTCAAGAGGGTGAAGCATCGCAAATGGTATTCTTCTCATAATGCGCCAGGGGGAAGTTCAAGATAAAATCAGGTCTGGCTATAGTCTGTTCTGTCAGATGAAATTTGATCCATCCAAAAGGCTGTTCGCAATCAGCGAGCCTATAATGTCAGCCACATACAACATATATACGATACATTACGCCCATAAATATAAGTGCTGTGTAATCTATACACATATATGCGACTGATAAATTGACGAGCGCAAAATTTCAGTTTTTCAAATCGAGTTTTATTGAATTCAAAGCTAGGGATTGATCAGAGAACGATATGTATTTTCTAACACGATATCTGACCTTGGGGGGCCCGATTCCACTTACGTCCATTTTTGCGATCATCGTGACTGTTCTTCAAACTTAGAATTGATCGTTAATTGACGATGGCGATTGATTTAGAGTTTCATAAAAGCCATCCCAATTAGCGATGATAAAAAGTATAATTTTAATAACAGCGGACGAGGCTATCGCTAAATTTGACAGTAATTTGTCAGTAATTGATTTGACAGTAATTGATTCACAACTCCTACTACTACGATAATAAGACCTAAGGGCACAGGGCGAACCTTACCCTAACGTTAAGTCTTCGACCACTGGCTACCACAACTCAACTTGATGAGTTGGACAACGCAGTCTTGGATGTGGACGCTCACATTTTGGGATTTGCGATCAAATTTAGCGATAGCCTCGTCCGCACGTATTGCATCCCTGAAGCATGTATGTACCACTAGTTTAGTTTAGTTTAGTAGATTAAGGATCAGGAAGGACATCTAGTCCTCATGAAAGACCCTGTACCACAGATA
>JAODFY010076007.1:0-12008 GCA_027580055.1 Paracaudina chilensis | reverse complement strand
TTTGTTGGAGGTGGACCACCACCCCTCCACATTTCCTTCCCTCCTGCACATTCCTGTGTCCTTCATACCCTTGTCCCTCCACATACCATTGTTCCCTCCATAAACCATTGTCCCCTGCACATACCCTTGTCCCCTGCACATACCCTTGTCCTCTCTACATATCCTTGTCCCCTCCCCATCAATGAATCAGGGAATCACTAAGCCTTTTGGCTTTCTGGTTATTTAAAGGGAACAACAGTTTTATCTAGTTTATTGTGATACAGGGTACCAGATTTGGCAGGGAAATATTTTTGTAATGAGATGGCTAGGCCACATCTGCCTCTATATTTTAAATGCCTGCAATACCCCCTCCCCTCACCCAAGAAACAAAAATGTCATAAGGAAATTATTTTACCATACTGCAGTGTAATACATTTTTTACTCAGTGATAATATTCCAATGGAGAGAACCCATCAAGTTTATTTTCTGGAATGCTCTGTGCGCGACTCTGCTATTAAAACCAACAGCTCCTAGTTCTCAAGACGATGATCATTTTAGCACACACGTTTGTTTTTATTGCTCTCTTCAGGGCTCGGCGAGCGAATCAACAGTGATCGCACTGCTGGCTGCGAAGATGAGAGTCATTCGACAGCAGCAAGAACTGAACCCAAACCTTGACCAGTTTGACATCCTACCAAAACTTGTCGCTTACTCGTCTGACCAGGTAATTATTTTCTGCCATTCATTATGCAGCAGTAAAAGTCTGAAAGCCCTGAGTTTCAATATGAAGCAAATATATATAATATATATATATATATATATCATCAATTACAATACAAAGCAGCTTACACCCAATTTTTAGCTGACTATAATCCAGGAATCCCATCCTGGCATCTCTTAGTTATTTTTACTCCCTATGCAAATATATTTTTAATCAATAAATTTTTTAGAAATTAGGACATTCAACCAATTATTGTTTGACTTTTTCCTGACTGGAAGTTCCTAATAGGAACTCTATACTGACTGTCATTAATAGAGCTCATCTGAAAACACTTAAAGCCTTCTGCTCCTACATATTGAGTGCAGTTGGTCAAAATGATCCTTGTGGGCTGGGTGCTACCTATGGGGTGTTCATGGATTCTGGGTCAAATGTCATCTAGGGGGTTAGTTTAGTAGATTAAGTATCAGGCAGGACATTTAGTCCTCATGAAAACCCTATACCACAGAAAACCCAGACTGCCAGATAAGATCGTGGTTGAACACAGGCTTTTCAGCCTTCTCTTCATGACCAAGTGCTCAGATGATATCGAGACAGGCGTGTGATCCATGCTGCACCAGGGACCGCCATTTAAGGTCCCCATCCGATGGACGTGAGTGGTACCCCATACTTTGACCACTTTCTTAAAGTCTGGGGAGGTGGAAACAACTTGTCCATCACCACTTTGCAACAGCCATGCCGAACAACCTGAAGCCAACAACCCCCATCAACAACTGCAGCACAGCTTTGACGGAGAAGTCACAAGAGGCCAGCTCGAGATTCGAACCCTGGACCTCCCGAATGCCAGTCGGACACTCTACCAATAGGCCACGCTCCCACCCTATATATCATTATCTGCCATCTCCTACAGATTGTACTGTATATTTTTGGTTATTTATTAAGTTTAATTGTCCTAATTAATGGGTATTGCTTTATTATGGGTTCATGGATTTTAGGTCAAATGTTTCTGGGTCATTTACCTGAAAGCACTTTATTGTAATCAGGAACCAACTGACTGCACCACTGTAATCAGGAATTAGTAGTCATGGTCATATCAATTTATCAGTATGTTCTCCTACCAACTGACTGCACCATTGGTGTTCATTTCTAACTTTCCAAAAATGCATTTGGACGCCAGTTAAGAACATCTTCTCCACTGCACATAACCGTGTGTGACTATATAAGCTCATTTTGAAAATACTTGTCTACCAAATACTCAGATTACAATGATGCAGTGATGGTGCAATTTATCAAATCAACCAATGTGAGTTGGCATTTTCTCAGTTTTTATGGATGATGTAGATGTGAGCTCAAGTTATCAAGGCGCCTTAATGCCTTTTTCATATGACAGTCGGCATATCCCCTGGTCATCGGTGGCCTGATAGAACTTTGTCCGCACACACAGATGTGCAACGTTCCCTAAAACGATTGTCTAAACACTTTTTGCATTTCTTTGGTGACTATATATTGCATATACCCTCCTGCATATTAATAAAGTTCCTAGTTCTACTATTTAGCTTACCTGAACACCCATCATTTATTGATGTTCCTGCAATTACTAGACCAGACCTATCGACATCCATAACTAATTCGATTCTACTCGGTGTAGTTGCTCTAGAAATGGAATATAATTAGTTTAAAAATAAATAGAATGATATATGGTTCATTTCATTTATATCTTGGCCTTTAAGTAGGTATACCACATACCCCAAGATAAGTTGGAAATGTAATAGTGTGATGTTGTAACTATACAAGTCCTCTCCTACATCCCAACCTCTGTTGTTGTTTTTTTGTTTTTTTTAGATTTTAATGTGATTTTCATGTATGTATGTGATTTTTACCTGATGATGTCGCCATCTATGTTTTAACTGACAATTAGCATGTCTGGGATCATCTTGTAATTTCTGTGGCTTTTTTACATTTTTCATTTCCGTCAAAAAATAGATAGATAAAAAAGATAGTTCCAACTGCAGTATGTGATTTGTGTATTTTTGTCATCACAGTCCTAAATGACATGGTTCTGCTGGAGAGTTTTTCTCCGGCCAGCCAGGTGCTCGAGAAAGTCGGCCAGCAGGATAGCTACTGCAAAGAATAAAGTAGTAACATGTCTGTCATTTCTGGATATGTTTGTTTTTCACCATCATCCAAAAATGACAGAAATCCAGAAATGATAGTGTCCACTGCGTTGATTGCTATCATAATTTCTTGAAGCCACAACTTGACAGATATACCACTTTGCAAGTGTGCATGCATGCCACCATTTGTTTGGCCCTAAATTCCAAGGCATACGCATGCCTATATAACCACAGCCCTATCTTCACCCTTCCCCTTGAGAAAAATCTTAACCTTCAGCTAAGAGCATTGTCAGGGTATAATGTTCCTCTCTTATTTTTCTTGTGGTACTGATTTTTCCTCTGCAACATATACAGTCCATATGTATCATACATTGTTCCTCACAATAAACAACTTATTGATGGCTCCTTGTTCACTGTGACCTACAAATAATTAGATTTTCCTGGGCACTGCAGCTTACCCGCCTGCTGGAAAGGAGGAAGATAATCAGTTTAAACCATAAACGTCTATTTCATCCCGCTAAGCGGATATTCTCCACTTTCACTTGTCGTTGAAAATCTTGTACAGTCGGCATGTTAAAGTATTCCATCTGTGGGACTAGATTTTATCATCCCTTCACGGCGATGGATCCCGAGTGATTTGAGGTTGAAAGCGGGGGGTTGCGCATTTCAGAGTGGCTCCTAATGGTGTTAGATGATACTTGGAATAGCGTTGAAAGTTATGATTGTTTTTTTTTCAGTGACTTTATGCCCAAAGTGACATATGGGCTGGTAGTCAATGGAATGTTGAAGAGGTCCTGTAAATAATATATATTTATTTCAATTCAAAACATGAAAACATTGGTTATGGTTACTTGTAGTGTAGAGGAAATGTTCATAAATAATTATGGTGGCATATAGAATGCAGTATAGTGTTCACAAACTCTATAAAATAGTAATAAGTGGGATGATTGGTGATTTGCATTGATTGTGAAGCAGAGTAATTTCAGTTAACTTTGCAAGCCATTCTCTATCACAGAGTAAAATTAGATGGGTTATGCCAGAAGTAAAGTTAGATGTGTTATACCAGAAGTAAAATTAGATGGGTTATACCAGAAGTAAAGTAATGGGTTATACCAGAAGTAAAATTAGATGGGTTTATATAACAGACGTAAAATTAGATGGGTCATACCAGAATAAAATTAGATGGGTAATGCCAGAATTTAAATTAGATGGGTTATACCAGAAGAAAAATTAGATGGGTTATACCAGAAGTAAAATTAGATGGGTTATACCAGATGTAAAATTAGGTTATGTCAGAAGTAAAATTAGATGGGTTATGCCACAAGTAAAATTAGATGGGTTATGTCAAAAGAAAATTAGATGGGTTATACCAGACATAAAATTAGATGGGTTATGCCAGAAGTAAAATTAGATGGGTTATACCAGAAGTAAAATTAGATGGGTTATGCCAGAAGTAAAATTAGATGGGTTATGCCAGAAGTAAAATTAGATGGGTTATGCCACAAGTAAAATTAGATGGGTTATGCCAGAAATAAAATTAGATGGGTTATGCCACAAATAAAATTAGATGGCTTATACCAGAAGTAAAATTAGATGGGTTATGCCAGAAGTAAAATTATATGGCTTATATCAGAAGTAAAATTAGATGGGTTATGTCAGAAGTAAACTAAGTGTATTGATAATGAACACTTACATGTGTGGAGCAAGCAAAAATAACCAGGATGGGATTCCTGGTTGTAGTGTTTTAGTCGGCTGGAAAATTTGGTTTCAGCTGCTTTGTAATTATATTGGTGATATAGTCAATATAAGTTTTTAAGTTTTTAAGTCAAGTCATGGTAGTTTTAATAGAACATATTTATGATGTAAACAGGTATATCGTCGTCCTTCTGCATGGTCAGCCCACTATCCGAAACATGGTTTCCTCACAATTTTAATTTTAAAAAATCACAAATAATTCACCTTTAATTTTCAACGTTGTTTAACTTTGTCCCCTCAGTCTCACTCTTCTGTAGAGAGGGCTGGACTGATAGCATCCGTTCGAATGCGAACACTGCCGACTGAT
Source organism: Paracaudina chilensis (assembly GCA_027580055.1). Classification (NCBI taxonomy): domain Eukaryota; kingdom Metazoa; phylum Echinodermata; class Holothuroidea; order Molpadida; family Caudinidae; genus Paracaudina; species Paracaudina chilensis. The sequence continues at coordinate 7,135 of JAODFY010076007.1, read as the reverse complement.
GAGAAGCACGCCCTCAGGGGGAGCACGGTGATGGAGGCCATGAAACAGGACAGAGCAAGGGGGTTAATACCCACATTCGTAAGAATTGTATATTATATACTTACTGCATGGATGGAACAAAACATTTGAAAGTCTTGCTTTTGAAAGAATCTGTCTGCTACATTTTGGTTATATTTCTTTCTTTACCTCTATAGGAAAGAAATGCTATAAATTTTAAACTGTACTGTTGTGATCTTGTTATCTATAATCATTTGATCAATGATCGATCTTTTAACATCATGTTGAAAAAAAAAACACACTTGCGGGCGGGTGCAGGGTCTTGATTTTTACAACTCTGCAGTTATTTGCTATTTTTTTGGCATGTCTACAATCATCAACAAGAGAGCTTGCTCTCCTTTTTATCATCACAAACAACTGGATATCTTGATGAAATAAACCATTGAAATGTGAAAATTTGAAGAGAGTTTATTGACTGAGGGTCTTCAAGTGTAAATTTTGTTATTTTTGGCGGTGGCGGCTGCAAAAAAAAAAGGAAGCGGTTGGAGACGAGAAGCATATTCTTTGCCTTTGGTAATTTAGGTTCAAAAAATTGATTTGTTGCCTAAGGGGGGATAAATTGTGAGTTTGGGGAGACATGCAACGACATATTTTATCAAATCATTAAATTTGTGTTGAATTTTTCATTATGAATTATCTACACCAAAATGTCACATGATGGTGGAACCTTCTATATATAGTTCTTACATTCATATAATTTTTATCCAAATTGATGGGTAATAATTTTTACTTTGGGGGATTTTGTTTGAAAGTATATTTGCAGCAAAAATGGCAGAAGAATTTCAAACTGAGGACTTTTGAGCATAAATTCTTTTGTGTTTTTTTTTAAATATTTTTTTAAGTTTTGGAAAAAAAGGATTGTACAGATTAGCCATTGTGACTACGTTGCTCTCAGTATTTGGTTCCTCAAGAGCATCACTACTAGCCGCAAGTAGATTGACATCATTTTTCAATGAATACTTGAAAAGTTACTGCGGCTATTATCCAAAATGAAGAGTCTCTGAATCGACACGTACGCCAAACAGGGGGTGCTGAATGTTCGCTTTCTCTCCACTATTCGCAGCTCGGTGCTGGTAAAGTGATTATCGCTCGTCAGCATGAGAGCAGTTCAGCCACACGATCACGCTCCGGTGCTCTTTTCTTTTCAGGTTTGTGTCACCCTCGGAACAACCAATACCCTGGCGTTCGATCGTCTGTCGGAGATTGGCCCTGTGTGTAAGTCAAATCGGAGAATTAAATTTTGTGACAAGTGCATATATTGACACTGCATGGGGTGCACTGTTTGTGTGCACAACAATGTGAAGGGAAAATGGAAAGGCAAGAGAAAGTTTGTTGATTCCTTGATTAGAGAACATTTATGGATATTTATCTTTATAATCGTTTCCTTGTTAATTACCTAAAATCTTGGTCAAAACTGTTTGGACACTTGGTGCGGCAACAGCAATAATTACTGTTATCAATCACCAAGTTTATAATAAGGAAGGGGCCCAGAATAATGTTTTGGGATGAATAACCCCACTCCCCTGTCCATTGCTGTTTCCTAAAGAAAAAATTATCACATGAATTCAGAAATGTTTTCAACATTGTATGAGCAGGTGTCCTAAAGAGTTTTGTCCAATATTGTCTGAGAAAACGGAAATCATTCATTTTATTTCACAAAACTTTTTTGGTGCTCAAAGTAATCAACTTTAGATCAAATACCAGATATGAAAATTAATTTTGTTGTTCTAGGAAGATTTGAATGTTGGGATTATTCCAACATTGTATTGAGGAGTATAGGGGGTCTCCCAAGGAGTTTTGTCCAAGATTGTAGCTAAACTACAAGTGATATATTTGTCCTTAAAGGGACAATATCACAAAAGGAATTCAGGTGGGTTTTGACAGTCAGGCAAAACTCACGTGGCCCCAGTATTTTAGGTTGGGGGGGAGACAGAATTTCTGATACCCCCAATATTGAGTAGTGGCATAATTCTTTTATTGTTATATTATATGGAAAATAATACACTGGTAAAATATTGCACCACATTTAGTACATGTATATGGAGTGCATCATATCGCATGGCTTCCAGGAGTGAACAGGCAGTGGTGGTGCCGGACTTTAAGATCTGTGGGGCAAGTGAGGGGCAGCTGATTTTTTTTAGGGGGGCAAAAAAAATTGTGGGCTCTCATTGCCATTTTTTATTGAAATTTAGCCTCTCAAAATATTGTATTTTCACTTTTATTTTGGACAATGATTAAAAACAATTGGGGGGAGTGGGGGAGGGGGAAAGAAGACCAAAAAATGGAGGAACATGCCCAATCCCCACCCCCTTATTTTAAATTTACACCAAGAAATGTGATTTATAGCATCTGGCATGAACTATACATGTGGTCACCCCTCATTCCTATATTCAACCAGCCAACATGTGTTGGTGTATGGTTTTGCAATTAAGGCAGCAAAGTGTTACTATACAGTGGTGGTCACCCTCATTCCTATTCAGCCAGCCAACATGTGTTGGTGTATGATGGTTTTGTCATTAAGGAGGCAAAGTCAAAATATACAGTAGTGGTCACCCTCATTCCTATTCAGCCAGCCAATGTGTGAGGTTGTGTGGTTTTGCAATTAAGGTGTCTTTTCGCATTTTTTCCCTCTTCGGACATATTCATGAATAAATAACATACAAGTTGACCTCAAAGCTGTAGAATGCTACATGTATCTTATTAAAACTTACATAGTGATTGTGTGTGTGTGTGTGTGTGTGCATAGATCAAACGACTACCATAACAAGCATATTTGAAGAAAAGATATGGAAGAATGCTGCGTGGAGGAGAAACCATTCTGCCTTAGCTGAAAATAACCAGCTTGATATTCAATGCTAGATTGGCTGCTATACAAAGTCAAGTCTTTAAAGCCATAATTAGGGTTTGAGCCCTGAGAATTACTCTGCTTTTAATAGCCAAAAGCAGATTAAGCCAATCGGTTCCCTTCATTAGTTATGATTACAAGACTCCCTGGATCTTTCACATTGTTTGTTTGTTTGTTTGTTTAATTTAATTCTCCCTTGCGGGAACTCGGCAGGCTCCTTCCGGAGCATAGACACGCCAAGCTGGCAATGCCAATCTCATACGACAACGCACAATTTTTTTAACATCTATGATTGAGGAAGAGCAGATAGGAAACTACAATCCAGTTGTACAGTTGTACAATTGTAATTGCCACCCTAATCGCCAAGAAAATTTATGAATGTTTCATGCATTGTGACACTATATATGCATAATGATGTGGTATGATTATCACAAAATCGTTAAAAATAAACCCTGATTTACCATTAATATAAAGCAAACTCAAAACCAATGACATGCGATTTCATACTAACTAAGGAAAACAACATGCAGTTGATATTGTTCATACTAACTCCATATAAAACATTCAGCATTCCCTAATTTACTGTGATTTATTATCCGGAATAACTTTGGTTCATTTCAAGGCTAGCTTAAATAGTGCTGTGTCCAAAGAAAAAAATACACCTCATACAATGTTTAACTGTTGAATTTTTTTTTAAACCATAGAAAATGCTTTCAAATTAAAGCATATGAGAATTTTGAATGGTCCATTGACCAATCATTAAATTGATAATGCAGTTTAATATTAAAGGAAGGTTGTAATATGTTCGTTGTGTGTATGATGAGGTACGTAAATGGTATGTAAATCAACAATTTTTAATGATCAGTTACAGGGATATTAATGGAGGTGCCAAAAAATGGTTTCTTTTGTAAGATGCTTTTAGTCGGATTAATTTGAACCAGGGTCTTTAAAATATGGGAAATAAATATAATCAAAAGTTTGGGAAAGTAAACATTTCCATTGCAACGCACAAGTCATCAAGATGGTATAAAGACACATAGAATTAAATCTCCAAAATTTTTGCATTGTTCAGTTGATCTGTTTTGTATGAATGGAGGTGTCGACACAGCTTTTCAGAAAATTTGAACCCTAAAAAAAGTTGCTTTGGCTCTGCGAAGAAAAAAACAGTTACAGATATATAGATATGTAGATGGGAGTATTTATTGTAATTTGTAATACTTTTGTTGTTTAATTTTTTTTTGGTAAGCTAAAGTTAGTTAATTAACATTGTATATTAATTGGTTATCATTTTCCTCTTCTTTTTTTCTGATATCTCAGGTAAAGGTGAAAATGTATGGCTCCATGTGGATGCTGCATATGCAGGAAGTGCTTTTATCTGTCCCGAATATAGGTCCCTCCTTAAAGGGGTCAAGGTACGTATAACACCTTCTAGATCAGTGAGTGGTTCTGAACTGGGGGTAAATGTTCCCCCAGAGGGGAATCTCTTAGAGTAGAACAAAAGACCTATATAAAACAACAATCATCGAAATGAACAGGTCTTGTAGTTGCTTAGAGAATCTTTATATTACCCACAAGATGTCAAATTGATCAGGAAGATAAAGTATCATCTTGCAATGAAATGACAAAAACATGAAACACAATAAATCAACATACATGACAGATTATCTAGATAAATGGTTGGCATCTCTTTGTAACCATGACTCAATGAGAATCTACGACCCAAGAGATCCTGCCCCCTTTAAAAATATCAAAATTAATGAGAGAGTTTCATGATCTTAAATTCTAGGCAAATAAATAATTTTACAATGAGATTAATTCACTTATTTTGATTAAAGTATGGAATTTAATTATCCAATTTAGACAGATTTTGACATTCCAACGATCATTGACACCGTATCATATTCTGATTATTTAACATACATTAATGAAAGTGTTCAAAAAGAGAGTGCCGTGATCTTGAACTCTAAGCAAACGAATAATTTTTACACTGAGATTAATTCACTTACTTTGATGAAAGTGTAAAATCTAATTATACATTAAAACGATCTTTGGCATTCTAAGAATCGATCTCTAGCTGATGGAATAAAATATATTAAGTAGCTGAATTTAATTGGAAATTTTTATAATACAAAAAACCTGTCTGATTTTAAGATGGAAAATATATATTAGTGGCACATTGTGAATGTTTGGTTAAAAAACATAACCAATGGAAGAGCAGCCGCACTTTCAAGATAAATATTTCAAAACTCTGAATTTGCTAGAAAATTGTGAGACTTGATATGCACAAAAGCACAGTTTTTCCTGTTTTGTAAAATGTAAATTCTGCTTCATAAATTTTGTTTTGTTATTAAACAAATAATGACTTTTCCGTTTAGAAAAATGCATTTCTATGTTTTTTGTTTTCGAAAAAGCAATAAACATCAATAAATTAATGCAATTTTTTGTATTGGGATGCGGTGGATTTATGATTTTTGTGTGCGTCACTGGGATTTTTCTCGACGACCTCGGGTAGGCGAAAAGTTAATTATTAATCTTATAATTAATTATAAATCCATGATGTTCAGTGAGTTTTGACTGTTTTTTTTACTGTGATTGTATTTCCTATGATCAACTCCTGATTTCTGATTTTTTCCCTCATCGCAGGGAAGTGGTGCCTTTAATTATGCAAGACGCTTGGTGCATTCACAGCTTCCATCGTTGAGGTCGAGAAAAGTCCAATGTCTCTAATTAACCAGATTAAAAAAAAAAAAAAACTAGATTAAAAGAGACGGGAAGTAAATCCCTAGTCATTATACTGGGCGAGTGCCCATTTGTAGATTACACCGTGTCTAACTGTCTGCCACATAAAACTAGAATAAGAAATAAACGTATCCCAGCAGGTGTGCCCCACAAAACATTTTTGTAACCATGGAAATGGATTTGAATTGCAGATGGCATTGTTCATTAAGTAGGATCTTGATTCAATGCATACTGAAAGAAAACAGAATCAAGCAGAAATTGTCTCTTTTTCAACTCTCATGTGATCCATTTCCTTCTTTTTTTTTGAAGGCTGTATATTTATGGCTGTCATGAAAAGTTAGCTTCAAAATGTGAGCTTGGAATTAGGGCTTCCTTCAGGGACTGCCATTAAAGGGACATGTAGTGTCCTGTAACTTGAACAAAACTGGGCATTTGAAGTGAGTGAGCTGTGTGAGGGGCAGTCATGTGACTGAGGGAGGACCTTGGAATATTTTCCCTGTCCCCAGATTTGATGACATGACATGTGGATTCTCTTTTATCCACAATACTGGGGTGTTTGATACAATTACAAATACCCAACAATGATACAATTACACAAATACAATTAACAATTCCTCAAAATATACAAAAGTAATATCTTAATAAAAATTTTCGTGGCAGAACTTGTTCACTGCAACATATTCTATTACTGGTTAAAATTTAATTTTAAGGTTGTGTCAAAACAATAAAATAAACCAACTTGTGGATCACAGTTGACACATCATCATCTGATTCAATATAGCTTGGCAGATTTCTATCCCAAATAAACAAAGGAGCCCGAGTAGGTGAGAAATCTGCTAGACCGGTGAGCTCATTTGCTGTTACGTATATGGGGCTTCGATTAGTCACAAATTTTAGCGGGAGGTCTCTGAAGTTCACTTATATATGAATTCCTTTTAACCTGATAAGTAATGGGGTAGTTTTATGGCTTGAATAGCAATGTAAATGAATAACTTTATACACAATTTGAACAGCTGTTAAAAGCTCAAACTAAAGATATGGGTTCCACAGTCCAACCCTGCACATCCCATCACAAATACGTAATGCACTACTGCAATTATCATAAAAAAAAGTGTGGTTCAGTTTATCTAGGCATATACTTCTTATCTACTACCTTCTTCCAGCATTGTTTACTCAGTGAACATGCACAGCTGAAAATGACAAAACGCTGACCTCCATGAATGGAAAAACTACTTTTCTCTCTGTAACAATGTTGAAGGTTTGGCATTGAAAGGGTCCTGAACAGTAGTTAATTACCCTGACCATTTAGTGCTGTGGCTAAATCCCCATGGGCGAGTTTCCTTTATTGAAAACAATACTGGACTAATGTGTGGTGGGAAGGAATATCGTAATGGAAACAAATCCTAAAGTGAGTGCAGAGTGGCCATACTGGTCTGGGGGGGGGGGGGGGGTGGCTTCTCTAAAGGAATTATGAAAATTTAAGGTGGGTTTTGC
>JAODFY010075896.1:0-12008 GCA_027580055.1 Paracaudina chilensis | reverse complement strand
ATGGTTGAAGAATAATCAACGGTCACAAATAATTCATTCCTTAGCCCCTTCTATTTTCTCTCCTCCATGCACTTTTTAAAATCCCCCGACTGAGTGATTTCCCCCCGACTGAACCCAAAGGTGGGGGGCCATGCCCCCCCCCCCTCTGCGCACACCACTGCCCATGTTGAGTAGATGTTTTTGTAACCAGGTCATGAACATTAATTAGTGGACAGGCTTATTCTTAAATTGTCCATATCTTTGCAGCCGTATGTCCAATTATTTGGAGATTATAATTTCCATAACCCCAAGTTTTAACATCATATATTTTGGACCTAGCAGCAACCACTATAATTGTCCATGGACTAACCCTTTAATTAAGCTCTAACGGATTGAAGCGAGCCGTAGTAGCAGACATAGTGCAGAGCCATATATAAAGTTATGGCTTTGACATAGTGCAGAGCCATATATATGGCTCTGACATAGTGCAGAGCCATGTATATATGGCTTTCAGAGCCATCTGTATATATGGCTCTGTATATATGGCTCTGACATAGTGTACACAGAGACGCCCTCACCCTGTTAACCTTTCCATACTGTCATTACCGTCGTTCTGACATGCTGTCACATCGCCCCCATTGTTATTGTATGCAATAGGTTACTGCTACCTTCAGACCTAATAGTTGACAACCCTTGGGAACCAGTTTTGCGATATGTTAACCGAATACAACAATTTGCGCTAGTTGACTGATTTGACTCTAATCTCACATAGCATAGGCGGCCTAGCCATGACAGTAAGGCAACTGATGTCAGTTTACTAAGTCTTTTTCTTTTCCGAAGATATCACCGCTTACCAATGGTGAAGATAGCTGTGTGTGGATGCGGGTTCCTTGGCGCGAGTATAGCTGGTAATGTTACTGTGAGAAATGTAACTGTTACAGTGTTAGGCCTAACGTTATATAGGCCTAGGTCCTACTGCTAGGCTAGGGCTCCTAACGTAATTTTGTTTATAGCCAAAGCCCAAAATGTTAGGCAGGACTGTTAGGCATATTGCCTAGGCAGCTAGGCTATATCAGTATATCACTACCAGTAAAGTAAACTAACACTGGAATCTTTCTTTGCTGATGTATGGGAGCAATGCAATTAGGCCTAGCCATTGGTGTGTTTATGTTAAGTCAGGTCCTAGGCCTATACACATTTGTGTGTACTGTAGGACCGTGAAGTGTAACATGTTGAGAATGACCTGATGGGCTTTGCATTCTGCAGTTGTACTGATATATATATGTAAAGTCATGGGTCTTTGAAGAATTTAACACTGACCACCAACCTCTGGATATGAAGATCTAAGAGGTGGGTTCCTAGAGAGACACAGAGAATAAGAAATTTTGATAAACTCTCAATTTAATACCTCAGTCACATCCATATTCCTTACACATCAACATCATAGTCAAAATGTAAATTATCCTTAGCCCCAACGATAGGCATGAAAATATTATTTAGTTATTTACTATTGTTTGCAAACATATTACTTAACATTTAGCCCATCCCAACTCTCATACCCGAACAGACGTTACATCCCAAGACTAGTCTGCTTCAAAATTGTTTTCATACAGAATCAACTGTCTACACGCATCTTACCAAAATTTTAGGTAAAAATAGGAACAAATGTTCAATTTAATATCCCAATCCACCCTTACAGATGATTAAATGCTATTAAAAATAATTGAGAAAATTCAATTAGGCCTAGCTCTTATTATTCTCATTCTCAGATTCATTCCAAACATTCAACATTCATCACAAAATCATTCGGACATCCGAACACCAATCAGACAAGAATTATTCTGCCAAAAAGGCATCTCACAATTAGTGTTCAAACACTCAAACAGTTATCGGTATCGGAATCGGGCAGATTATTGCATAATCGGTATCGGGCATACCAGTTATTCTATACAGATTATTAGTTTAGATAACTTTTCCTACCTTACCCAAGGCAACTACCATTTGAGCAAATTAATTTAGACTAATATTCACATACAGTAAGACTATACTATTTGTAAGTATGCAGGCCTAATTTACCAAACTAAAAAATAATCGCTATCGGAATCGGGCAGATATGAAAAAAATAATCAGTAATCGGTATTTTCCGATATTGCATAATCGTTTGACCACTACTCACAACGAACTTAACAAAAATTTAATTCACACACCAATTTAACCAAACTGCCATCCTGGCGCTCAACAACACTGCACTGGTCAGTGAATCAATAAGCCACTTCAGAGTTAGAGTTAATGATATTATAAGGATATTATAACGATATGATGTCAGAGGTCACCGGAGTACTAACACAGACATGCACAATACGAACAGTGCACAAGGATTTTTTTTTCAAAGCTCACTTGAACAAAATTGCTTATCGTGCTAACATGAAATTTTACGAATACTACCCCATACTGTATATACCTAGAACAATAAATTGATCAAAGAATGGAGTGAATTAGTTTAGTTTTCGAAGAGTGCTGACGGTTTGAGTGAAAACTGCAAAAGAAACACAATGAGTGATCGTCTTGTTTGTACTCACTTCACGTTCTCTTTATAGACATGCGCAATTGTAACTGGCTTATTGTTACGTCACAAACAATGGTGACAATAGTAGTTGAATTGAACCCCCGCTCAGTACACGGTTGCTAACAAACAGACTTAAATGAAGTTGTGAGTGCGCAACGGAAACAATATAAAATTTAGGTCTACAGTACTTACTAGCACTACAGGATATACAGTATAAAACATAATTATTGTAAATTGGATATGCTGTACTAACATTAATGTTAGCCTAGGCCTAATGTTAAGCCTATACCTGCGAGTACAAACAACAAAATAAAATATGATTAATGCTTAGATCAACTTTAGATCTTAAGATCAACATCAACTATGATCATACTCTCTCTTACATATAGCCTAGAAGAAAATAAAGGTATCCTTCAAACTTTGAGCAATATTCCAAAAAATTCCAAACTCTCACAACACTTAGACTTAAATTTGTGATTTGTTTAAACAAACCCAACAGCAAACCTTAAGTTTTGTCCTCTTTCATATGTCTACAAGAACCTCCATTCAGCATTATGTCTTATTTATTCAATATTTAAATGGTGGATTAAATATTTTAGATTGCAGATTGATATACATGTACCCACAGTTGATCCTAATGTTATATAACCTAGCAGAATATAAGTTAATATGGAAGCAGAGTTTTCCTGCAAACAAGTTTCCACCCGTAAAATTGGCCACAATGAAAATTTGACCCAGTGCTATTTCGCTCAGACAGCAGTATTAAAGCATGGGATATACACCAATATTGATAGCATTAGGTTCGCCTGTGGATTTACTTGGGGAATTTGATGACATTACATTAGAAGAAGGAATAATCGTCTATACCCACGACCAATAACTACAGTAGGTGAATATAAAATACTATATATACAATACTACAAAAAAACATTAGGTGATTGTAAAATACTATACTATGAAACGCATGACAAAGTTGATGAATGCAAACAACTCTCATTTTCCACCAGGGTGTCTGTTATTTTATGGCCATGATGTAGTGGTCTATGACATCAACGTACGTGCTCTCGACAACTTCCCGACAGAACTGAGGAAAATGAAAGATGAACTTGTAAAGAAAAACCTGATTCTTGATAAACAGTTTCCAGTAAGTTTGACTCTGTAGAATGGGGTGACTTTCGGATGTGCACTTAAGAGTTTCATCAGCTTTTAAAAGATTCTTAATTATCTTTGAAGAGGAACACAAAACACATATATCTAAATCATCCATGTTTTGAATACTGATATACATACCTTATATCATATTTTGTACAAAAAGCTGAAAGCTCTAATAGCTCCAGGATGACAAATAATACTGAAATCAACTTCCCGAAGGTGCCCATCGGAAGCGCACTGAAAAATAAAGGTGGATGCACACAATTTCGCAAATGATGATATTAGACGCCATAATATCTTTATCATTTTAGTCGATGGATGCAAATTGGGATGTCACTATCATATGGTTACCCAATGCAAGTATATCTGTTTGTTAAACCTGTTGGTAATATAAATTAGCAACTGTTATATAAAATACTAATTTAATGGAAATCAAGTTAAAAAGTGGAATTTCCTGTTTTGGATTCAAAAATGGATCTTCTTATTACCTTACGAAATTTCAATTCGAATACATTGCTACAGTGAAATAGAACGTTAGGCTAGATGCACGACAGACATGCCCACACAGCCAACAGGTACTATACCACACCTGGGAGCATGGGTTCACATCATGTGTACTATACCACACCTGGGAGCATGGGTTCCCATCATGTGTACTATACCACACCTGGGAGCATGGGTTCCCATCATGTGTACTATACCCCACCTGGGAGCATGGGTTCCCATCATGTGTACTATACCCCACCTGGGAGCATCGGTTCCCATCATGTGTAAAGTGGGTATAGTGGTGGCCCCCAACACCACAACACACATGTTCTGAGAATACTCCCAAATGTTGTTTATTTTCACACAGTATTTTGGGGGATGGGACTGACACTGTGCCCCACCCCCCTGTTTTGAAAAGCTGTCAGCACCTATACCTAGGGAGTTATCAGCCTGTTGTTCAGAAGTTTGGTTTAAATGATGTTTTTTTTTTCATTTCTGGTAATGTGCTTTAATAAAATATCTTCATAATAAAATTTTCCATATTAAAACCAGTTTTAGTGCTTTATGTGTATAAATAACAGGCCGACTTGGCAAGCTTTTGATGACATCCTACAGTATGCACGGGATGAATAAAAAAGTAATCTTATCATAGTAGGAGAATAAAGTTCCAAGAATTGGATTCTTCATGAACTGCATTCAATATCTTTGCAGGGTAATTATGACCTTGTTTCTGATCTCGAGTTAGCTGTCAAGGATGTCGACTTCGTGATTGAGGCGATTCTGGAGGATGTCGGGGCAAAGCGGGCGTTCTTACAAAGTAAGATCATTCATGACCCAAGAAGGGAAAACTTAAAAACAATATTTTTTTTTATTAAATATTTCATTTAAATAAATATTATATTTTTTTAATAATTAATATGCCAAACAAACAATGATGAGTAAAACATGAAAAATTTCTCCTGTGGGCTTAACCTGGAGCCCAGTCCAGTATTAGCATCCAAACACAACCATTCTTGCAGTTTCTGTGCATCATGGGACATTTTATATAAAAAAATCACCGAGAGTTCATTAGAGGGCATAACCTGCAAAATATGCAAAAGCTTTCTACAGATTGTACTTCACTTTCTACAGATTGACCTTTGGGTAAAACTACCTTTGAGGTGTTTATGGATTTCAGGTCAAAGGTCATGTTTGGGTCATATTGTTGAACATTATCTTGCAAACACTTAAAAGCCTTTTTTGAGAGTTGGTGACTACTGTATGCTCTTTAGGTCAAAGGTCTTCTTGCAGTGTTAGAGGTCATAATATGAAATCAATATTACCTCGACATTTAGAGATGCCACCCAAAATTTTGTTGACATTGGAAAATTTCAATTTGTTTTAAATAAAAAAAAAACAATTGTTTACATACCCATGGTTATTGGACTACCCATGACAATGGATAAGCAAAACAACGTATATGCATTTGTTGCTATATATTTATGTATAATAATTGGCTTCAACTTCCATTTGCAGCTGAAATTTTGACGTTTTGTGGGACTAGGGGCCTGTGGCGCTGTATTTTGACGCGGCTTGGTAGGCTTGACCATCTCCAGACTTCCAGTGATTTCAGATCTCTGGACAGTGTTGAAAATTTAGTTTTGAAAGTTTTGAAAAATAAAATTTATCCTTGGTTTGTGTTTTCTCCAGGACACATGGATTTCAGGTCAAAAGTCATTCTCTTTAGAGGTTATTATCTGAAAACATTTAGAAACATATTGTATAAGCCAGTTCAGAGCTGTGGAGTGCAACAGATTGTGGGTAATCAATAAGGGAACAAACGAGGCCTACACACAGAAATTACACACTAAAAAATTATGTATATGGTAGGATATGAATGCTCAGTAACGATTTTTCAAACGATTTTACGTGTTGTAAGTATGCCAAAACCATCACTCAATCACAGCATAACAGCTAGCAGATTTCCAGCTGTGTAATGGGAACTGTCGTATTGTAACCAGGAATTTTACATGGAAAGTTGAATTCATCATATGAATATATCAGTGTACATGTATTCCCATAAAATATTTAGTGTTCAGCAAATTGTTGCTGTTGTTGATTGCTGGGATAATCATCAATTTATATTTTAATTAAGCATCTGGCAACTTTAATATCTAGAAGCTTTAAGTGCTTTTCAGTTCTTTTATGAAGCAGGACATATTATGCTTTAAAAGAATAGAATAGAGAAAAAAATGAAACTTTCTGAAAGTGGAGGAAACACTACACCCAGGGGTGAAGTCATTGCAATAGCGTTTGTGGTTGCTAAGATGTAAACGTTTAAAACATTTGTGACATCACAATTGCACATTGAATCCAGAAGCTTTTCTATGTAATTTAATTAGTGATTTTTTTCTCTCAAAATAAATTATCTATAGAAATAGTAACAACTGCTCTACAACACATTAAAAAAAAATATTACAAACTTTGGTGTACCATTTCAAATTGGTATGAAAAAAAGAGTGAAAAATATAAAGAATAACAAAGACTATTCCACATCAAGTGAGCTGATGACATCACAAATGTTGCCAGATGCTTAATTAATGAAACTAGCATTAAAACTTAGCCAAAGCTAACTTCTTATGGTAAGCGTAATTGTTAAGGGTTGCTTAAACTGGGGGTGGGGAGGGTCACATTGTGGTTGGCTGAGATCAGTAGGCATGTGTTGTTTATTTCAGGAGTGAGCAATGCATGTCGTGATGATGCAGTACTCCTTACTAACAGTATCAACCTAAGGCTGGAGGATATCTTTGAAAGGACAAATAACAAAGAGGTATGTAAACAGGTGGGGGTTGCTAATTAGTGTACCCCGCCCAGTTGGCATTTTTTTTTCAAAACACTGCAAATGTACAACAAAACTATCAAATTATACCCCCACATCAATCCCACAATGCACCGTATAAGGGACTTCAGGCTATATGGTAAAAGGCCTATTAGCGATCTCAATTAGCAGCAAAACATTGTAGGCTTTTCCAAACAATGGTAATAAACCTGAATTTTCATTTGAAAATCTATGTCTTTAGAAATCATGTTGATCATTATTGACCAATGCTTCTGTATTACATTGTAGCAGGTCTTTTAACATGATAGACAAGCCTGTAACCAGAAGCAGGTGGGGGAGCAAGTTGGGGGGGGGGGGCACTAGATTTCAGATAATTGTAAAGGGGTCTGGCTAGGCCCGCAGAGCAGGGAGGCAAGCCCAGGAGCAGGGAGGCAAGCGCAGGAGCAGGGGGCAATCCAGCTCAGTGGGTAGCTAGGTTAGCCCATAGTGCATATTTCTTTTGGTGAGTCATTTTTTGCACATTCCCCTATAGTAAATAATGGTTTTGCTCTTTGCTTAAAAGTACAAGGTTAATGAAAAGGCTTTTACCGCTTATCCACCAAATATATTCATATTATTTAATCATGGCAAATATAATATCAGCCAAACTCGTAGGAAATGTCTTTGCGTTTCACTGCTAGCCGGGGTTGCCAGTTTGCTTGGCTATCAAACGAAAACACGATGTACCCCCACCTACCAGAAAAAAAAACCCTTTTCTTTTCCAAATAATTTTAAAATCACACTTGGCAGTATTGAAACATCCCCTGGACTCCCCGGGGGCCCTATGTGGACCCAGCGCATATTACTCTGTGGACCCAGCGCATATTACTCTGTGGACCCAGCGCATATTACTCTGTGGACCCAGCATGTATTACTCTGTGGACCCAGCGTGTTTTACTCTTGCTACACGTTCGATGGCACACCGGAGTAAGTGGCCGTGCAGTACCCCCTGCAAAATCCTTGTTCCCCTTAAGCCCCCTCACCCCCAACTGAAAAGGGGAACACTATTGAGAACATTGCTGTGAAACTACGAAACCTATGAATAAACTCATGGAAGAGAAAAATTCCTGCATCTAAACAGGCGCAGCGAATGCAACTGTGGACAGGCTTGCGTTTTTTCGGCAAGCTTCCTCATGCATAAATAAAAACTGATGTGATGCAATGCATCCTGTGTAGACAGGTCTTTACAGTACAGCAGGGTAAAAACACAGTAGCTACAGTGCACTAGTTGCAGTGAGTTGTACACAAAAGACTGAGTTTTTGTGTGGGCGAGTAAGTAAGACATAACAGTACCATGTTAAGTCTACACAACCCATGACAAGAGCAAGAGAAATTCCTGTCATGGGTTGTGAAGACAATAGAGAACAATAGTCTTCGGTTGTTGAGACAATCACAAGGTTTGGGCGTGGACAAAAGAAAATGTCATCGGTTGTCGAAGAAACAATACATAACATAACAATACATGTATTGCGGCAGTGCCACACCGCATTTAGCGAGATTTGGTAAGGTTACCGAGACTATCTTTGCGTTTAACATTGTAATAGTTATTTATGATTGATATATACAGATTACAGAATGTGAAAAATGGCAGTCTTCTTGTGGTTTACTGTTGAAATTTTATGGCAATTGTATGGAGTAAAATTAACTCAGAGATGAACTATTTGTATCAAAATGGCTACTAGCAATATCGATAGGACCATATCGGCAATTGACGGATATTTGATCGATACCAATTTGAGGCCGATAATGCCAATATCGGCCGATACTGATACTGTATACCGATAATTGGCCCAACACTAGTATAAAGTGTTTAATATATGTTAGTGCCACAGTTCCCCCAGATACCAAATATGGAATAGGTTAAAAATGGGACACTAAATGTAGCCCCACAATGGATTGTGGCAAAGCAATACAAAAATTCGCTGTAAATCCCCCTAGAATAGATTGTCGGAAATGGCAGTCTGGAAAATTTCCAAATACATGTTTATCCTAAGAGTGATAAATTTTCTTTTGCTCAGAAAGTTGGAGTGAATGTTCTTAACACCAGTCAAAGTGTCCATCATGGAACATACATCATCGTCATCTATATGCTGTGATTGACATCTGAATCCGAAAGTACAAAATGGGGGTTGACCAGAGTAAAGGAATGTTTAACACATATATTTATAGACATGGTTTTATCATAATCATTAAAACACCATATCAGGTGATTTTTTTTTTTTAATTTTTAAATTCTTTAATCTCCCATGTTTTATGTATTTCCTATCTGCATATTTTTTCCACATTTTCTACATTTAAACCCAGAAAACGGACGCACTCATTTAAGAATGGTTTTGAGAAAATTTGGAAAAATTCTGGAATGGTCACAAGGTAAACGACTATCGCCAATAAAAGCAATGAATAGATCTACCCAAACACCCTATGCATAAACACTGATGTAGGTGCTGTCCAATCTAGCAGAATTCTAGCTTATTTGGGGAGAAAGGCTTTTTACGTTTAAACATAATGCACAGATATTGTTGTAGACTCTCCATCACAGCCTGGATTAGTATTAAGGTAGTTGCATCCTCTGTACACTGCAATGGTCTCTGTCTCTCCTCCCAGCGCACTCTGGGTCTTCGTTTCTTACACCCAGTCTTCTTCGTCCAGGACGTCGAAGTCCGGTATCACGAGAAAACCTCAGAGGAAGCTAAGGAGAAAGGTAACAAAAGTAGCTGGAAAAGGCTGAAAAATGGGGTTATAATTTTAAAATTTGACGAACATTATACCCAAATTACCTGATACAACAGTTGAATTTGTCTAACCTTGAGCTCACAAAGTCAAATCTATAGTGTAAAATGAAATGAGATGTTACACGGTTTTATGATTTCAAGAGTGGTGCGAGGTCAACGCATGTATAGCACACCAACACACACAAATTTGAATACAATAGTAGGAATCTTAAATTTCATTCACATTGTAACATTGCTGATGAAACTGTCGACCTATATTTAGGTTATGGGAATAATTTACATAGACTGAAAATGGGTCACAGAAAAAGAATTGTTTCAATGAAAATTTAGAGCCAAGTATTCAGTAGATAATAATAAAATGACTGAATTCAAAATGAAAATATACAGGGTAAATCTACATAGGCACTGTCATTTTTAGCTTGGCCAGGTCACCTATTGTGACCTCATTCCGGCATCTGAGTAAAGGAAACTGCTTGCAGTGCAAGTATTTTGGGAGGAAAATTCCTATATTATGTATCAGGCAGATACAGCTGTACAGGTGCAAACCTAAAACAATGTTACCATTTTACAATACAACATTAAGCATTATCTCAGTTTCATTAAAATTCTTTTTTGTAGTTTGCACAAGTAGGAAGTTCTTATCATTATTAGCTACACACTACATTTCCTGACTCTGCCACTTCTGTTAACTAGAACTGATATTACAGAATCAGGAAGGGTTTTGAACCTTTATTTTATTACAGAATTGTTTTTAATGCACCCAATTCTGATTCATTAATTTTATGCATGAGGAAACATTACTTATTTAGCAACACAAATATTCCAGTGAAAAACCAAATCTTTATATAGAGAAAGCAACAGATACACTCAGTGGTGTCACATTGCAATATCATCCCTGGGTGCTGAAATATGAGCATTTCAAATCAGTTAACATTTTCATTCAGAAACTACACGGCAACATTTGTGACATCACAGTTGCACATTGCTTCCAGAAGCTTTTACATTTCTTTATAATTTTTTTTAAATTAAATTTTCATCTATCAGAAAAATCTATGAGCAACAACTGCTTTACATTACATTTTTAAAACCATATTACAAACTTTGGCATACCATTTCAAATTGGAAAATGCATATAGTAAGTACCATGATACAGGTAAACTTCAAACCACATACCATTGTGCAATTATTAGCTTCAAACAGCTACATTTACACTGACATTTATTCTTCATTGATATTACAGAATTAGAAAAATGAGGTTGTAGTGTCTTTATTTTTTCCCTCAAAATTGGAATGCACCAACTTCGGATTTATTTGTTTCATGTATCAGGAATCTTCTGTTTTTCAACACTTAAGAGAATAGGCCAGGGAAAAATCAAACTTTCTGATGAGGAGAGTCCTGAGGCATTTTTGGTTGTTGAGATATCAATTTTTTAAATAAATTTGAATTTAATTGTTATTATTGCATCTGGCCACATTTATCAGCAGCTCACCTGGATTTTTGTCTTTGTCACCTGGGTTTTTGTTAATTCTATATATTTTTTTCATGCTTATTATATTATACCAATTTGAAATGGTATGCCAAAGTTTGTAATTGTAATATATTTTTTAAATGTATTGTTGCTCGAAGTTCTATTCCTGTAGATAAAATATTTCAAGAAAAAAATCACTAATCAATATTCAAAATCACTAATCAAAATAAGAAAAATCAAAACTTCTGGAAGCAATGTAGCAACTATGATGTCAGATTCTTAATGAAATTTAAAATGTGAACTGATTTTAAATGCTCATACAAGTATCTCAAAAAACAGAAATGGTCTATTCTTTTAAGTGTTGCTAAACAAATAAAGTTTCATCTTGCCTGAAATAAATGAACTCAAACGATGCCAGATTGAGACAAAGCCTAGTTGCAGATGGCAATGCCTTTGGAGGCTTGCCCTTCATATTTTCATTTTTGGATCATTTTAACTATTCTTTTAATATTCTCCTTCACAGTCAAGAGTCTGGTGGAGGAGGATTTGAAGAAGACGCTCTTCATGAGAGCTTCCGGCGACCAACCGCTTCTTCTCACCGAGGATGAGATAGTAGCCATGGAAGAGGGTGAGTGGATGCTCAAAACATCCACAAGGTGGGGTTGCAAGTAGCGAATTCACACATGTTTCCGGTGACACCAAGAACTCACAGATTCCTAATTTAATGAACATGGTAGTAAATGTGCTCACTGAGGTGTTTATAGCTG
>JAODFY010075785.1:0-12009 GCA_027580055.1 Paracaudina chilensis | reverse complement strand
CATCTCTGGGAGGGAGCGAGGGAGGGAGGGGGGGGGGGGCAGGGGGCACCAACAGAGCTGTGTTATTGAAGAAAAAATGACTGGCACCCCTGAAATGTTTGTCTCCCCTACTTTTGAAATGTCTGGCGATGTTGAGACAAGTTTCTTTGCCGACTCTGCTTCCCAACCAAGATTAATTTGGTTTTAGTTACCATATGAAAAATGTTAAAAATATTGTTTCTAACTCCAAGCCATTTTTACCATAACTACTCATTTTGCTGATCGTAATCCTCTTTAGTAAGGATCTCAAGATGAGAAACTGGTATTGGATTGTTCAGCGACAAATCAATATACTTTTTCACTAAATAATACATCCTGGACATTTTTATTTACTTAAAATATGAACCTTTACTTAACCCCAGATTTAGCCAGAAAATTTGGCGTGTGTTTGTCCGTCGGAAATAAACTTCTTGATATTACACTGTACTATAATTTTCAGGTTTTGTTTTTGTTTTTAATACGACTTTTCATAAATCGTGGGTAAAAACAAGTCTGAATGACTCCTGACCTCAGCTGATTTTTAAAAATTATTTCAACCATGCATCACTACCACCTTAATAGAAGATGACAAGACTATACCTATGCTAAACTAGTGTATTTTCCTGGCCACCACCAACACAACATGTAGAACTAGTCTACTATACCCATCAAAGTCAAGCTAATCGACTACCCAAGTCAACCATCCGCTCTTTGGAGAAAGAAATTGTCCAGTGAGTGCAGTGGTGATGTCAGACTGGGGGGGAGGGGGGCATGTGGGGGTCGGCAATAGAAATTTTGAAGGGCAAACACTGCTCAGGGACTGAAACTTTTGTATGGTAAAAAAAATGGATGGTCTGCCACCCCCATTGGGATTGTTTTTACACAAAATGATTTAGATCCAAAATGGTGCTCTCATTAACAGATTCTAATGAAATGTTTTGTTTACTCTACTACCCAAGTCAAGCTAGTCTACAACCCAAGTCAAGCTAGTCAAGAAGTCAAGCTATTCTACTACCCAAGTGAAGAAGTAGAGTCAGTCTAATACCCAAGTAAAGCTAGTCTGCTACCCAAGCAAAGCTAGTCTACTACCAAAGTCAAGCTATTCTACTACCCAAGTGAAGAAGTCGAGTCAAGTCTGCTACCCAAGTAAAGCTGTCTGCTACCAAAGTAAAGCTAGTCTGCTACCCCAGTCAAGCTAGTCTACTACCCAAGTCAAGCAAGTCTCCTACAACTAAAAGCTACCACCGTATACTCTCTGAGAAAGAATCCCTCACCAAAATGAAGAAGAGCGCTTTTAGATTTGGCAAAGGAAGCAGCATTAAAGCCTTCAAACCCTCATACCACCTGCCAAAGCTATTTTGCTTTTAGTTACAATTATATCTGTCTATGTTCGAAATAACATTCCCCGACTTCAACATTTCAATGGGCAACATTTCAATGTCATAGTTTTGTCCTCGGTATTATATTTTGTTGGTTGTGGTTTCAATAGCGAACCATCACAAGGATCCATTAATTTATACTGATATTATTATAGTTTTAGACTGATAAGTAGTATTTAGTTTGTGTTTATTTAGGACGTCTTTTGCAGCAGGTCCTCTGACTTAAGCAAAGGAATTTCAGGTCCTCGGAAGAAGAACTGAATAGGAACAAAAGGTCCTCGGACGTTGCGAACAATGGTTAGGGTATTGTCAAGGTTAGGGTTAGGATAAAAGGAAATTTCAATTGAGTCCTCAGACTTATAATGTAAAACCCACCTGTGTGTTTGTGTGTGTGTGTGTGAAATGTTACAATTTCCTTGACAGCAAGCCAAATAAGGAATAAAAGTGGATTACAGATATTTTTATTGGGGCCATGGTAGGTTTGTATACAAAGATGATAACTTTTTGTTTTTTACGCTGTTAGTTAGACCCAACAACAGCAGATGATACATTTGCCTATGACACATTTGCCTATGAGCGTCATTAATTGTTCACCCATCTCCATTCCAGCGGGAATGCATCTGCAGGGGCGGCAGATCGTTCCAATCTGAGGGGCGTTTAAATTGAGTGGCGTTGAAATCGGGGGCCATTGACGTGTGAGGGCACCAAGCAGACAAACTAGGGCATATTTGAATTTGGAAGGGGCAGTTTATCATGCTTTGGGTGGTAAAATGTAGGGGGCATGTTCCCCCAGTGCCCCCTTGGTTATGCTGGATGCTCTAACCAATAAAAGCTAAACCAAAACCGACTTGCTAAACCCATTACGACTTCTACCATGATTACAAAGAATTTTTCAAAAATTGGACAAAATTTGAAAAAAGGATAATCACATAGATGGCCTGATATTTATCATCATGCCTACGATTAGGGCCCCCTACCCCCATTTAGGAATATAACAATGCACCATCCAAAAACAATCAGTCGGTGGCATTTGTCCGCTTCAGGTGTGGCTTTACTGCTAAGTGTCAAATCTCTGTTAAGCGTCACAAATGCACGTGTACGATCCCAGAATATTACATGACAGAAATTAAATGTTAGTTTAACACACGCCACATCAAGGACTCTGAAAGTGCTTGCTTTTGAGTTGAAGAAGTGCATGAGATGATTCCATTAAATAGCGATCCGTAAGACGATGGTGATGAGTGTAACCGTGGAGACCATGATGCAATGAATATTCAAGACTGGCAGTCCCGTACCGTGCACATACACATGAATATATGCGAGACTGCATTCAACACGATGCTCATGAAATGGGGAGGGACCCCAAAGAGAAGTCCAAGATATGCATATATTTATTTCCTTTTATTATCGGGGGGTTGCATTTCATGTCTGACCTTTGCCACTCTTGGATCGGACCTGTAACAAACCAATACTCTCCCCCAACAACTGTGTGGCTGAGCTCAACTCCTCAGCGGAGAGTGCGTCCTCGTCGCCGGCAGGTTTATCGCCTGGAGGAGAGGGGCACAGGATGAGAAATTAGGAATATAGGGCCAAAATATAAACTGGGACAAATGCCTTGGTGCCCTTCACATTTTTTATGTTTTTTTTTGTTGGGGGGGGGGCATGCAAAACTGCCCTGGTGTATGGCAAATGCCTTTTAGCCCTTCATGTTTAGGCTTTATGCCATTTTTGCACCCCTCAAGTTTGCCTTGGTGCCCTAAATGTACTTCTTGGTGACCTTCAAAGTTTGTGCCTTTCACATTTGCCTTGGTACCTCTTTATATCTGCCTTTGTGACCTTACATCCACTTTGGTGCCCCTTAAATCTGCTTTTGTGCCTCTTATATCTGCATTGGTGCCCCTTATATCTGCCTTTGTGACCCTTATATCCGCCTTGGTGCCCTCTATGACTGGCATGTCTTTCAGGTATGCATTGGTGCCTTCCATGTGTTTTGGTGCCCCTAATGTTCGTCTTGGTACCCATAGTGTATGCCTTGGTACCCTTAATGGTCATCATTCGTTTGTCACCGTGCCCCACATGCTTGCCTTGCTACATTTCATGTTGTCCTTGTCTGCCTTCATAACCTTCATTTTTTTTTTTTAACTGTGCCACACATAAATGTATTGGTGCCCCTAATATTTTCCTTGGCAAATGCTTTGATATCTTTCATGTTTGCTTTGATGCCCTAACTACATCTTGGCACCCTTCATTTTTGTCATAATGCCCTTTCATCTATTTCTTGGTGGCCTTCAAGTTTGCCATTTGCATTGGTGCCCATCACCTTTGTCATTTACCGTCATATCTCTAGAAAACTAATCTGAGGCGCTGCGTTAATAAATGCTAATTCCGTTCATCGGTAACCAGTCACACCCTTTTCATTGTGCCCTATTGTTTGCCTTGATTTGCCTTGGTAACATGCTTACTAGTCTAGTCTTAGTATCCCCCATGATTGGAACCCTTCACATTCACTTGGTTCGTCTTTGTGCCCATAATGATTACCTTTGTATCCTTAATGTTTGTCATAGTAATCCTTCATGCTCGACTCAAATCCCATCTAGTTTTCCTCATGCCCTTGTGATGCCCTTT
The DNA here is from genome assembly GCA_027580055.1 of Paracaudina chilensis. NCBI lineage: Eukaryota > Metazoa > Echinodermata > Holothuroidea > Molpadida > Caudinidae > Paracaudina > Paracaudina chilensis. Next base: position 7,987 of record JAODFY010075785.1, on the reverse strand, counting down.
ATCCTAGCATCTTTCATTTTTGGTTTCAGTGCCACACTGGCCTCATGCTGATCATTTTGTCTTGTATGCCCATCACATTCACTTTTGTGCTCCATGTTTGCCTTCAATGCTGCCCTTAGTTAATGCCCATCTTATGCCTCATTTATGACATGGAACCCTTTCTTTTTCCCCATGCTGACAACCTTGTAATAATACTCTTCATGATAACAATATTTGAAAAGTTCCCTACATGTCTTCAGAGTGCCCTGGTGCCCTCTATATCTGTTTTGGTGCCTTTCATATCTGTCGTACAGAGGGGTGCAGCGAGACCGAAAGGTGGATCTCGTGTAACGGAATATAGCGAAGGGCACCATATTGTAGCTTAAAAATCATCCACATTTTGAACTTCCCCCTAATCATAGCAACATGCAAAACACTTTGTTTGTTAATGTGACCACTATATTAAGAACGTGTCATGTTGTAAACCATGCATTAAAACATTCCTCACCTCCAAACCTCAGACCCTAATTTCATCATGATAATAAATTTACTTTTAATTCATTACAACTACAAGGTGCAACGTTTCTTGAAATTTCAGAGTCGGCTATGTTGATAAATATTACTCCAACTGACAACGGGAAGAAGGAAGATTGTATAAATAGCATGGGTATAGTGAATATGCATAGATTATTATATGAGCTAAGATATGCACGAGGAGACTAGTCACGTGACTAGCTCCTTGTACAAGTGAAGGGGTGTGGCGGTATCCATAGCAACTGGTTAATGTAGGTGAACAGGTTGTGAGGTTTCAGCGTTTTCAGCGTGAATGTGTCCATGGGAACCGTAAAGAGAGTTTCGGGTGATCGGCAACTGGTTAGTTTACAGTGTATGAGTGCGGTTAAGTATGCGCAGGATTCCCCAAAATGGGCAGGTAGGGTGACTGACAGTGCAAAAACTCCAGAAACTTGTCCCAAAGCTGACATTTTTTGTTAAATATGCATAACCACAAATATACTTGAATACTAATCTGCATTGTCGATTATAGACATACTTCAATTTTCTGATGCACAGAAATTTTGAAACCTCGCTTCCTTATCCCACAACAACCAAAACCAAGGCCTCGTATCCCAGAAGGCTCTATTTAAAGAGAAAGCACAAAAGGAGCTCCAATTAAAAAGTTAAACGACAGAATTAATTACTTGCAGCAACTATATCCCCAATTACAAAGAAGCTTCAAGAACCAGCAATCTTGTCTGATAGTTACTTTTAGTCCCCGTTTAAACTCCCCAGCGTGAACTCGATCCAAGTATAAACTCCTCAGTATAAACTACCCAGCATAACTTCCCCAGGATAAATTTGACAGGATAAATTCCCCAGTGTATTAAATCTCCCCACTTCCCAGGATAAATTCCCCAGCATAATCTCCCCACTGCCCCAGGATAAATTCCCCAGCATAATCTCCCCACTCCCCCAGGATAAATTCCCCAGCATAACCTCCCCACTCCCACAGGATAATCTCCCCACTGCCCCAGGAAAAATTCCCCAGCATGATCTCCCAACTCCCCCAGGATACATTCCCCAGCGAAATCTCCCCAGCGTTATCTCCCCAGCATAATCTCCCCAACGTAATCTCCCCAGCGTTATCTCCCCAGCGTTATCTCCCCAGCGTAATCTCCCCAGCGTTATCTCCCCAGCGTAATCTCCCCAGCATAAACTCCATGTGCAAACAATAATGGCTAGACTTCTGGTTTAAACTTGATGCGTTTCTACCCCCGCGTTAATTTTCATTAAAAGCCAACACGATATGTTCCGACCCCAACAGGCAATCAAAAAGTATTCCGTCAACCAAATGTGTAGGAATTATCTCATTGTATGTGTCCAAAAAGTTCTTGAAAGCTAGGGGCTGACGACTGCAAAGAAAATAATATTGGAAATCAAATTTTGGAGGGGAAAAAAAAGAAAAAAAGTACAGCTTTGGTCGAATCTCTGGAGCTTATGCGGAGCGGAGGAGAGAGGACAGAGAAAAAAAAGAGGGAGAGACAAACCCAGGCTTTCGAGTGCTTTTTGGAGGTCCTCGGGATCCACGCTCTCTGAAATGGAAAAGTGTGGTCACATGATCAGGAATGTTACATACAGGGCTTTGGAAGAAGTGTCTGCACGGAGACTAGCAGCGTTCAGCGAATGAAGGCGAGAGATGCTATGTAAAGGAACGTCCTGTGGTGTTTAATAAGGAACAGTGTTGAGAAGATGCATGATGATGAATATGGAGTGACAATGTTTCAAATTCTGTGTACATTTGAGTATAAACTGGAAAGTATTTTAAACAAGAGGGGCTTATGAAATGTGGTGCTGGAAAAAGAGGAACGAACCAGATATGAACCTGAAAAAAAAAAACTCACTTAAAGATGGATCAACAAGGATCCAAACTTACGATCCAAACTTACGATCCAAACTATACTATTAGGTGTGATCACATTAGGGCAAAAAAATGTAGATAAATACCGGCAGAAATACATTTCTTAACATTGTCACAAGTCAATGCAAGAAAACTTCTTCATGACCCAAAAAGATATGACAGGCCAAATGGAATACTGTAAGAGCGAGCCCACATTTAATGCAACAAAATTTCACATTTGTAAATTTTAGACTTGTTTTTGTCCAGTAAACAACTGATGTCTACAATATCACACACAAGGTGTGATCGATGATCGCCTCTAAAAATTGTAAAATTCTGGAAGCATGCACACTGGATACCTTTAGGGTATTTCATTTAAAAGTACCTTGTTGACTGATTTACCACCTGAACTATAACTGCATACAATGGACATTATTAAAAGTGCCCTCAAGTTCTGGAGGATGGTGTGTTTACATTCTAGACAGCAAGTGGCATGATTTATAGACATTCTTTCCCTGAGGATTAATTCCCATGTGTTTGATTGTGGTCAGATTGCTGGGAAACCCCACCAGCATTACCTTTAATCTAATGGAGTGTTTTTAGGCAGCTTTTCAGAGATGTGTCACAGCATGATATTTGTTTGTATATGCTATAGTAAAGGGTATAGAAGAAGTGTATGAGAGGTCTCTGGACCATTTATAAATGTGGAAGAACCATTTTTGCATTTGCATGTGCCATTGTTATATTGTATGTACCATTGTTGTATTTGTGTATACACCATTGGGGTATTTACATGAATTTTTCTCTTATTTGCATGTAAGTATTGTTATGTTTGCAAGTACCATTGTTTTATTTTTATGTGACATATGTGACATTTGGGAGTATATATATATTTTTTGTTTTGTTTGTTATAATTTTGTTTTTGTTATAATTAGAGGTAACATTTTTTTTTGTAGATAACATTGAGTACGCATTTCTCAGACCTATCCTTGGTATGCTGTCTAATGTATACTATATACATTTATATATGCAACAAAAAATCTTACAAGAAAGGTTTGCTTTTTAATAAAATCTGTGGTGCTGAAGTAAATGCTGATGAAGTGCTTTTTCGTATTTAGCAACGAAGTGCAACAAATGGTCATACAAGTCTAGCAATAAGAAAATTGTGGGCTCAAGAAAATACTGGGGAAGTACTGCTAGCTGCTAAGGTTCTAGTATTAATGCATATTAAAGTGCATACACCGAGGACAAACACCGAAAAATGTTGAACACCAGATATCATTACAACCTTACTTTCAATAGCTTTCCACTTGTAACTGTCCAGGTTTTTTTTGGCAGTAACATTTCCAGTAATTGCATCGTGCTAATTTGTAATTACCTACTGGTAGTCCTAAATATTATTCAGAGGAATTATGATTAAAACAACATACATTTTGTTCCTGTAAGGCAAAAGCAATTTTTAAACTTTATTTAACTCTTGTTGATATTGCATCATGATGACAGTTTTCATGACGGCGCATTGACTCTTGCTTGGTGAAGCCGATAACATTTTTCTTCTGGATTTGGACAATTTATATTTGTTATTATAATTATTATTATAATTGCCAGAAAAACGTTAAATCAATGAGTATGAACGGACATCTGATATACAGATTTAATGATTAAACATTGAGACTATTGGAAGAGAACCACAGTAGAAATGAAGATGTATGAACAAAGCATAGATCTAGAATTGAGTATTGGCAAAGGAGAGTATTGTATGTAACATACTAGAGTATAAACAGCAAATAGTAGTGTTGCAAGGAGACTTTAATTTATATGGACACTGAAAGCATAGATGTTTAATTTGATTAATGAACAGCAAATAGTAGTGTAGCATAAGTTAAGATGAACAATGAATGAATGAAAGCATAGATGCATTAAAGATAGTTAAGACTGAAGTGATAGTATTAAGACTGAAAGTGATAGTATTAAGAATGGAAGCGATAGCATTAAGAATGAAAGCGATAGCATTAAGAATGAAAGCGATAGTATTATGAATGAAAGCGATAGTATTACGAATGAAAGCGATAGTATTACGAAAGAAAGCGATAGTATTAAGAATGAAAGCGATAGTATTAAGAATGAAAGTGATAGTATTAAGAATGGAAGCGATAGTATTAAGAATGAAAGTGATAGTATTAAGTGAGCATGAAAAATAAAGAAAGCTCATATACAGGTAAAAAGCATTACTGTACAAGTAAGCAAGAAACAATATTAAAGCATAGTTCTAGAATTGAGGTATAGTTATGGCAACGTACAGTATTGTATTGTAACAGAGGAGAGTGTGAACAACCAAGTTTATATTGGTGTCACTGATGAAGCAAAGAGTAAATCATAGCTCTAGCCCTGATCTATAGTATTAACAGTGAGTAAACATGAAACCAAAAGTATGAAATTGGGAAGAGTATGAACAAAGCATAGATCTAGAATTGAGTATTGGCAAAGGAGAGTATTGTATGTAACATACTACAGTATGAACAGCAAATAGTGTTGCAAGGAGACTAATTAATATGGACACTGAAAGCATATTAAAATGTTTAATTTCATTAATGAACATCAAATAGTAGTGTTGCAAGGAGACGAATTCAGATGAACAATGAATGAAAGCATAGATATTTAAATTGTATTTATAGTTTTGAAAGAGAGGTTCACTGTATCAAATACAAAGATGAATATGAAGGCAGCAAAGATCATTGATGTTATACAACGACACTGAATCGAGATCATGAGATCATTTGAATGAAATGAATATGAACAGCTAAAAAGAAAGAGGGGTAGTGGGAAAGGAGGGGGTAGTGGTGGGAGGGAGAGGGTAAATATATTCTGGGTTGCTTTGAGAGCATTTCCACCCATGTATGTAAGGTTTATTAAGCCTCTTTGGGACGTTATATTTGTAAAACAAGATATTGCTGTGGTGGTATGTAAACTTCAACCCTTTATCACCTTGCAAAAGCAGAAAAGTGGAAAAAAGATGGTTAAATAGCGATAATGAAATGGTTCACCAGATCTAAGAGAGTTTTTTTTACGAGAGTTATTACAGTCCTTTTCATACGTCTCCCACTACCGGAAGATTTGACAAAAAAAAAGTTCCCGGCAGTTAAACGTCATACAGTACAAGTGCAAACTATAGCCATACCCATCACCATGGAAACGAGGACTTGAGGCAAGTTTAAACCATCAAGATAGAATTCTGTAAGACTTGCAGCCAGTGTGACCATTCATATATAATTGTTTTTAAGACTTGAAGCAAGTCTAACCAATTAAGGTATTTTGTAAGACTTGCAGCAAGTCCGACCACAGAACAATCTTTCTTTACATGGGAGAGGATTGTTTATACCTTCGACAGGCAGCGTCGCCGGGGCGTCAGCAGGGGCATCAGCCGCTAGAGGAAGAATGGATGGAGAGGTTTCAAATGAGCATGTGAATATACAAAGGATTCTGAGGATGGTCCGACGGAGGAGGGGGCTGGAATAGAATGGGGGTGGGGGGCATGTTATGTTCATGCTGAGAGAAAGAGGGAAATGCTGAAATGTGTCATTCTATTGAATAAAGACGTACAACTGAAATGTTATTGGTGCCGTCTTCCGCAACAAATCACTACAAAAAATTTCTATCTAAGTTTCTAAGAAGACATGTTGCAAAACAAACATAAAAAAATCCTGCATTCCTGTGTAAAATAACCAAAATTTTGACTGGTGCAGTGCATAAATTGGGAAAGCCCCCCATTTAGAGAATGACGCTAAAAATACTTCCATTATGGTGCAAAGTGATAAATTATGGTTGAAGAAAACCCAAAGGGGTCGAGAACAAAAATATAATCGACAGAATGAAAAAAAGACATGTATAAATATAAATGCAACGTAAAACTGCGGATGGCAACTTAAAACATGACTATCATTGCCGATTTATCTCTCCTTTCACAAATAAGATAACTCGTGTTCGTATTGGAGGTTAACAATGCCAGCCCCCAAATTTCTGACCGAGTATATTCATGTGTTGCCTGAAGTAAATTTTTTTTGATAAATAGGTCCAAGATTTCTGAGGTTTTTATAACATCATCATTTCTTTCACATTCTAAATCAGAAGTTTAATTTTCTTATAGGGGGGGGGGGGGGGGGAGGGCTTGGACAATTTTAACAAAAAATGGCACATGATCATAATATAACTTTTTTTGTTACAGAGACGTCAACAAAATAACAGAAATCAAGAAAATGAGGAAATTAAGAATGTAAAATAGATTTAGTAAAACAGTGCTCTAAATTCTTTTAGCAAAAACTACATTTGCAGGGTTTTCTGCGAGAAAGCGAAGAGTGGAATGAACTAGCCGATGATTAAGTGGTATTTTCATTCTGAACCAATTATTTTTCATCAAGGGTTTTCATCTACTGGCCTCGAGGGTCCCGGGACCCCTAGTTTATTTTTTTTATGTGTTGAAAATTTATGGTCCAACACATTATCTGGGGGTCCAGGGACCCTGGAGCTCAGGTTAATAAAGGAGACCCAACCCAACAGAAAAATGACTTGACGCAAGTCTATACTGACATCTAAGACTACCAGGTGGACTTCAGAAGTCATCTCTTTCTACATATGTGTAATTTGAGTCAACTACATTATTCTGAAGAAAAAAAAAATCTTTCTGCAAAGATGGATGAACACTGAAAAGTTTCACAAAACGAGTCAAACTTTCAAGTCACCGACTTGTGACAGCAGAAACTTTGTGCATTGAACATACCTGGCTGTTCTGGGGGCAGGGCTGCACCGGCCAGAGGGGCAGGGTCACATCTGAAAGGGGTCAGGTTCTTGACCACCGATGTCCCAACGATGGGTTTGCGGCCGAACGCACGATGGTCCCTGATTTTGACGTTGATTGGGGGAGTGTAGAGCTCTTCTTTGGGTAGGTCCTGAATACAGCAGGACAAAGGAAAAAACAATTCACATGGTTTCCAAAATTCACATAAAAAAGAAATTACAATTAAAAACAATGCCTAACAGTGACAACACTTTTTTTTCTCATACCAAACAAATTTAACAATAATAAATAAACAACAAAATATGATTCCTTTTCATCTCAAGATTTTGTGAAATGCTCATATGATAACAATTATCCAATTTATTAGTTTAATATAAAAAAAAATTATGATGTCAAGACATACTACACACATGCTTATTTGTTTTAAACAAAACTAACAAATGTCAAGGGAAAAACAGAAGACAGCATTTAAAGATTTGAATTGCTCTTTAAGTATAACAATATACATTGGGTACACAAGGAGGAACAGAAATAATGGGGAAGGGACTGGGGAGGTTTGGATCATTCCTAAATCAATAAGCTCTTTAGGTGCATGATATTTAGGTATGAAAATGGGTGGCAGTGGAGAGGGGGAAGAAGGGGGTATGTAAATAAATTGCTAACTTTTTTAAGAGAATGGGAAAGTGGAACTTTGGATAATAGTTTAAACAAATGCACTTTGAGTTAAGTGCACAATATTTGGGAATGGAGAGGAGAGGGGGAGGAGAGGGGGAAATAGGAGAGAGGAGGGGGAAGATGGAGAGGGGAATGGAATTTCCATG
>JAODFY010075675.1:0-12009 GCA_027580055.1 Paracaudina chilensis | reverse complement strand
AATGGCACTGTGACTTGGTTATCAATGTTTTCTAAGTAAGTATATATTTGTTGTTCAATAACTCATAACTCATAAAGCACCACAAGGAGGTGTTATCATGAAGGAAGTATCAGATTGGTGGATTCTTCAGTTCATTTACTTAGTTCCACCAAAAATACCCGAGACACTCTAGGACAGGTTCTTGATTAATTTATGGGCCATGTTATTTATCTGGAGAATCTTCTGGGCCACGGAGAATCTTCTGGGCCACAGAGAATCTCTCAGGAGCCCCACCATGGTTGGGTGAGGAAAAGTAAAAACAATTATACCCCTGGATTGCCAGAAATATCACCCTGCAGAGCATAGGTAGCTGTACTTAATATGTCTTGAATAAGATGACCTTGAAGTAATCATCTCCTTCAACCCTCATTTTTTTAAAATCATAATTTACTTTCACGATCCAGATTGGATCATGGCAGGATGAATCTGGCCCGCAGGCCCCATGCCCTATGATGTGATGTGGTCTGCTGCCCACCTTGATAACAGCATAAAAATGTATAGTATATAAATAGTGTCGGCCTATTGCATAACATGCATTCAGACAACAAAAACTGCAACGGGCTATACTACAACAAGTCAGTTACCTGTTCCTTGTTGAAGTAAAATTCGCAGAGAGACTTTATGCGGCCCAACTATTAGTGTTAATTGTATATACAGTAATTGTCGTAAGCATAGCCTAGATTTGACTGTATAGCCTAAGCATTAACGTTATTGTACTGTATCTCACTACGGCATGACTTCGTCATTTGGATGTAACGTTAGGTCCTAGGGGTAAGATTTGCATTATTTTACGCCCAGCCTAACGTTACATGGTTACACCTTTCTTGAAGGCCAAAAAATCAATCTGTACCAACTATGGCTGTTGAACTTGGGCTATCACAATATGGCTGAGGTCTATATATATGGTGATATAGTGCCTTTAAATGATAATTTTAATGCTACTATAACTTTTAGTGGTTTCGAAGTTTGATCTTTATTAGGAATCATACATGACTTAAAGGGATCAGCTGAGACAAGTATCACTCATTGGCTTTCGTGTATTTGTGAAAACTCACGAAATTAAAAAATCTAGCCCAAATATTTTTGCTAATAAATATCTTGTCTAACCTCGTTTCTTCTTCTGCATATCAAGGCACTTTTCATTGATGAGTGACAGGGATTTTAGTTTCTTCACGGCAGGGTTGATACACAGATTCTGATCAAAGACATCAACATGAAGTGAATTAAAGTAACCACATTAGATAGTGATGAAATTTATACTTAAAAATATCATGCTATTGCAGAATTCACAGCATATTATTTTAATGTTTCTATGTTCACCATTAATTGGGGCAACAATTAATACTTCTTAGTAAATCAGTTTCACTAACAATAACAACCATCCATGAACTTTAAAGGAAAGTCCATTTCCAGTCATCGTGAGTGTACATTGAGTCGTTCAGTACATTAAGTGGCGTCAGTACGTAAAGAATGTTCGGTGTATGTTCAAGTTAGCCATCATGTTAAAGTGACCGACTCATGGTACCACCATGCTACCTCAAATAGTGAAGAGAGCGTTTTGTAATTAATGTTAATTTACATTGCAACATTGATGAACATATTTGAAATGTTTCAATTTTTGTAATTCAGCAATGCAACAAGAAATTACATGAAATGAACTAAAATTCCTTTATATATCCAGTTTTTTTTCAATCTCTTTTTATCAGAAAGTTTCACTGGTCACTGGAAAATGGATTGTTTTAACATTATTGACTGGAATGGTGTGCGTAGAGTCTAAGCCCTATACATATAACAGGTTCTAGTTCTGTTGTGTACATGTTTGATACACATATGTGGGGTTGTCTGCTTAGTGGTATCAGATTCAATTGGAGAACAAAATAATTTTGAAGACCTAAAGTTTGTCATGATATTTCACAGCAGAAAAAGAAATATTTGAGAGATTTGAATGTTTAGGAATCAGAGAAGCCTAGCCTTACCTGTCGCGAACCAAGATTTGTCAACCTCACTTGCTCCCCAAATGGGCTTTTCCTGATCTCATGGACGAATTGACTGAGTTGTGAATGCGTTCTACTACAGTAATATATCTGTGGATTGAAAACAAAGAAGTCACAAAATACATGATGCATGTGACGCAAGACACAATGTTATTACTATGTATTCCATGCATTTGTTTTATTCGACATGGGAATAAAATATTTCAACCAATGTTTGGAGCAAACAATTCTGCCCTCCAGGTTTACAAAACTTCCTATGCCTAACCTAGCTATTCTGTTAGGTGAAAAATCTAGGTTTTATAGCCTAACATACAAATAGTCAAATCCAAGGAATGTTTCATTCAAAATTTTCAATATTAACTTACTTTATTTTTTAATTCCATTTGTTCAGTGCCTGGGTTTTATATCAAAACTTTGCAGAATGATTATGTATAGCGATGCAAAAGAAGAATTCCCCAGAAAAAAAAATGGGTAAGTGTATTACAATTTAAGGAACCTTTGTAATGTCATTATCTTCCTCCGTTTCTTCTTCTTCCTCCTCTTGGTCATCCTGTGCTTCATCTTCGCTAGCGTATTCTGCCACCACTATCTCATCATCCTCATCCATCGTAGATGACTCCTTGCTCTGCTGCTCAGCTGCGGCCACCTTGGGTGGACTGGAAGACTGCTCCTAGAAATATAGAAACATTACATGATGGTCTGCTTTAATGGTGCAATGCTTGCTCATCATCACAATTGGTGACCCATCACCGGATGAAAAATACAAATCAACAACTAATAATTAGAACATTACAAAATAATAAAACCTTGTTAATATAAGGCTATTAAAAGCATGCATACATGTACACAGTACACATATTTGTTATAGAACAAAAAAACCATCAATACATAGTTTCATGATTTCAAGTGTGCGTGCTCAGAGCAAAATAAAATTGCCCATAATTTTATCATTACATAGCTTACAAATCTTATGTATATTGTAATATATTCAATACAAATATTTAGTGATAATGCCAAGGTGTAAATCATCTATACAGTCATAACCTCTATGGCTTCTTCCGTTACCATCTCATTACATGGAATCATGAAACGGCTTATTCCGTTACGATCTCATTACATGGAATCATGAAATGGCTTATTCCGTTATGATCTCCTTACATGGAATCATGAAATGGCTTCCTCCGTTACCATCTCATTACATGGAATCATGAAACGGCTTAATCCGTTATGATCTCCTTACATGGAATCATGAAATGGCTTATTCCGTTATCATCTCCTTACATGGAATCATGAAACAGCTTATTTCTATGCTGGCATTATTTTTGTTGAATGTGGTAGTTTATCAAGACAAGAAATGGATTAAAATAAAATATATAATAATGAGAAAATGTGTGCAGGAGCTCTGTCATTCTCTAGGCTGCTCAGCAAAACCGATGGCACTGGCAGCCTTTGCCAATGTGCCATTTTAATGCCTTTATGCCCTTAAATATATGACCCCCTGATACCTCCCGAATGTCAGTCAGACACTCTACCGATAGGCCATGCTCCCACATTAGATATATCACTGTGCTCTGTGTCATCTGTGCTCTCTTTTTATTTCCCTTGAAAATTGCAGCTCATTACAAGGCTTTATGTCATACATAGTCACAGGCAGTTAGGGTCAACTTTTCCTGGGGGCAGATCGAGGCATTGTGCAATACACTAAATGGAACCATTGGTCCCACCTCTATGTCAGTTGCTTCAGTTCTAAAAAAATAATAATGTGAAGAATGAAATACAAAACTATTAATATACCAGTAGCTAAACCATTTGTTTTGGTAAAAAAAAAAATGGTTCCAGCAAAGTAGCATATATTTTACCAAGCAATCCATGCTTAATTCAAATAGTTTAACCACCATAGCTATCCCATCAAAAATTCTATGGATGAATATACACAGATCATTGTCACACAAGAAGAGACCACACATATCATGTTGCATATTACACTTAATTCAAACATCCATGATAAACACAGTTGAAATCCTTGACTTGGAGGTGAAAGGTCATGATAAACACAGTTGAAATCCTTGACTTGAAGGTGAAAGGTCATGACAAACACAGTTGAAATCCTTGACTTGAAGGTGAAAGGTCAAACTTACCAGCTTTCTCTTCCTTGAGGTTATTTTGGTTTTCACTTCTTTTAGTCTGGCTTCACGTCGCTCCAGAAGTTCACGCTTTGCCTGAAATAAATTGTATGCAACCATGAACATTCATAACAAATAATAATATTTTGAATATATGATTGTTTTGGGGTACCTTCACAGCGACTTTTGATCACAGGGGGTGGGAATTTCAGTGCACAGAATTCAGGCAGGTAAGCTCTGACATGGTTTCCAGATTCAAGTGATTTATATAACGTTGTACCAGTCTGCAAGCCCTACAGATTCAATTGATTTATAACATCGTACCAGTCTGCAAGCCCTACAGATTCAATTGATTTATAACATTGTACCAGTCTGCAAGCCCTACAGATTCAATTGATTTATAACGTTGTACCAGTCTGCAAGCCCTACAGATTCAATTGATTTATAACATTGTACCAGTCTGCAAGCCATACAAGGGGGGGGGGGGGAGTAAAAAAATTGGGGAAAACTGCCCCTCATAGCTCCACAACTGCTCAAAAAAACTCTTACTGATCCAACATTGTGTTCAGCAGTTAAAGTATTTAGAACTACCCCTTCAAAAAGAAACAATCCAATTTTTTTTAACAAGCCAAGTTCTATTTCCCTACTAAGATTTTGTTTACCAACAACCAAACATGGCCCAATATGCATTTTGAAGAAGAGATCTTGAGTGTGGCCCATTTGTTGGCCATTTTCCAGTGAGGGCACATGGTTTTCACTTACCCCATATCAAGGGTCCCCCTGGACTCTCAAAAAATGTTAGTGACCTTGAGTTTCAACGTAATAGTAATATATGCTAACACAAATATCTAAACTGGGAGTCCTTGAGTTTGGATGCATTATTATAAACGTATCTGTGTTTAATCACGGTAGTCTAATTAATAGTGAAAAGCCTGATGGCGGTGGAAACAACTTAATTATACATCAGCCATTTCAATTAATATAAAAAAATAGGCATTCTTCTCCTTGGTAAACCATGTTCTCCTTCCATTAACATGACATATTCTTGTCATTTGGAGTTTTGTCACCTTTCTCTTTGCGGCTTCTTCCATCTCATTCTTCTTTGTATCAAACTCGAAAAGCCAGTCGGGTTGGGCTGAGCTTCTCTCTGCGTTGGCGTCCTTCTTTTCATTGTTTGTAGCTCTGTGGAGTGGTATTGATGAAGAAGTGAAGTCAGTCAGTAATAAAAGCTTGCTATGCATTCAGCTACGCCGGTCGGCACTCAAATAAGCACTCTTCTGACCGGCACTTAAGCATCCTACAAACCAGTACAAAGGTCAGTAAATATGGAAAATTCACAGAAAATCACCTGAATACTCTGATTAACATGTTTTTGCTTTTCAAAAGACTTTGTCAGGTGCATCAATATGGGCAGAAGAGAACCCTCAAAAGCCATGCAAATCAGCTAAAACCCAGGAGTTCCAACCCCTGCCATGGACCCCACCAGGTGCCCTATTCAGGGCCTTGATCCCCGGCGTTGACTGCCGACTTCTGGAGTAGGACTTGCTAAATTCTTCATCATCCACTCATCCATTCATTATCCGGCACTTAGCCGCCATTAAGCTTTCTCTACCTACAACACTGTATACATACCTCAGTATGTAATGTCAAGGCAGACTTCTGTGTATTTCTATTCCTTACAACCATAAAAATAATTTGTTTATATTTTGTTATGTGAAGTCAGGGGAGCCACACACTCCATGATGTTTAAAGCTTTGTCTTTTATTTATAATCTCCAGAAACACATCCCTTAAATTATTAAAAGATATCTAAATACATCAGCACACGGGAATGTCATTAATATCAATAACTTTTGAAAACTGTAACTATAATTAATATAATACAAGCCCTTCCAGTCTCATTTGATCCTATCAGTATCATCTTATCAAATATTAATTGAAAGGCTTATATTCACACAATGTGAATGAACAAAGCTGACTTTCTGTGGGCTAGAACCCTTGTATGAAAGTCAATGTTTCCCATACTGCTCATATTCATATTTTCATAAACAAATGTGTTGGACAACTTTGCAGAAACTTTGATGCTGGAAAACATACTAAATTTTGATAATGTATCTTGTCTTAAATCTGACTTAGGGTTCTTATACACTAGACCCATGCAAGGGTGATTTCAGTGACATTGGTGAAGGGCTGCACTTTGTGAGAAAAAATTCTCATTCCCATTCTTTGGGATTTCAGATGAAATGGGTGCCACTTTGAGTGAACCAGGTTCCAGTTTCAAATTTGCCTGTACTGGTCAAATTCAAGGTTCTTGGAAACCATCTATAGCAAACTTCTGTTATTATGCCAAGGCATACAGCAGCAATATATACACACTGATTATGTTCAGAAGATTTCACAGTGGCCACTTAGTTAAGAACCAGAAGAGCCTTAAAACTTGTTGTTGTTCAAAGGCACATTTCTAGTTAAAATAAATATTATATATACCCTGTATTTGTAAAATTTCCCTGTGAAAGATCATCAAGTTCTTTTCTTTGCTGCTCCTCAAAGTCTCGTAACCATGTCAATGCCCCACAAATCAAGCTCAGAGATTTCCCCTGTAGATTCAAGAAAGAGATAAAATAATATGATGTTAATAAATGGAGAACTCTATATGTTATGCTGAAACAGAGGCTTAAATCAATGTAGTATGCCTAGGTGCTATGCCCATGGTAGTATGCCTATATATTATGCCCATGGAGTATGCCTAGTTGCTATGTCATGCTGAATTTTACAAACAAACAGAGATTGAATCATGGAGATTGTTAACATTCCACCGGCCAAATACCCGCCCCATATGGATTTCTTATCAAAATTCAAAGCATCAATGAAGCATCTAGTCCAATTGATTGAATTACACACTGCAGCAATCCACTTACAATTTAGTGCAGCAAATATTATTTGAGAGTGGTGTTAGGCTGTCATCTGGCCATGAGAGTGGTGTAAAGCTGCCATCTGGCCATGAGTGGTGTAAACCTGCCACCTGGTCATGCAAGTGGTGTAAAGCTGCCATCTGGCCACTTATCTTTTGGCGATATTTAGCCTTTGTAATGTTTCGCTATGTCACTGATAATATTATAAATTGTCGCAATAATACGCATCACATACAGTAGTAGCACAAATGTGCATGCACATCAACATCTTATTTTGCTACCCACAATTTGGAACTGCCCACCACTAATTTGCTGCACCACTGGTGATACTATAACAGGTAATGAGACAGTGAGTAATACTTACTGTACCAGTTGGACTTTCAAATATTCCAACCTTTTCCTGCTCTAAAGTGGTGTAAAGACTTTTCATGAAATCTTCTTGGATTGAGTACGGTGGGAATGGGAACGGGAACTGTATTCCAGCATCCTCTGCAAGCTTCTCTGTCTCTTTGCTCTTACTCATGTTGACTTCTAATCGGTAAGAAAAAAAAAAAACGAAACATGAAAAGTTAAATTGCATACATGTACACAATCCATTACACAGAAACCATTCATCCATGAGGAACATCTCTCACCAACTACGTAATGAGAAATGTGGATTCACTTACTCTCTCAAATGAAAGCAGTAATACTGTGCCAGTTGTCTGATCTATGCACCAGAATATATATGCCTTTCTATTCATTAGCCCTGATCCTGGGGCTAAGGGGGAGGGGGTAGGGTCAACAAGACATGACCTCCCAAATTTTGAGCAGTCTCCCATTTACTTTTTAATTTTCATGATACTGTGCCTCCTTGTCTGCACCCCAACTATTGTGAAGAGCAATCAGCATTTGTTCTGGTAGCAATTTTTTTGCCAAGGTGCAATCTACTTGTTGCTGTTACTAAGGCAGATGGCAGAAGTATAGTAAATCTAGAGGGGCCAGCAGCAACGTGAGGGTACCAGGTCAACAGACTTGTAAAGGGCACATATGAACTTTGTGAAATTTAACTCATTTGGATTGTGCTCTTCGGTGTGCAATACTGCCAATTAAGTTAAAATAGGCTATGAGGCAATTAATTTGTGTAATAATAATATTAAATGACTTGAACCTGAATAACTTCATTCTTTCAAGCTAGTTTCTGCTCATTTCTTCCCATTGTCAATTGCCTAATTTTGATGCTTGCAATGTATGTATTGTAGGCCTAGGTCTGCTTATTTTCTTTGTATGGAAATACGCAGACCTACCATATGTACATAGGCCTACATGTATTACAGATAATCTCTGCGTATCACTAGCTAGCCTACAATCTGCGCCAAAATTAATGAAACAAATGACATGTAAGTTAGCTGTGGGAAGTTCAGAAGACCTGGATGTGCCCCCCTTCCCCCCAATGCAATGTTGGTTGTTTAAAACTGGTTATTTATGCTCTATGCCAACATTGAAGTGGGGGAAGGGGTTGTTTCATTTACTTTTGGCGGGGATTGTAGGTAACTTGTTAGTTAGGCCTAACGTTAGGCCTATGCTAGGTCCTGGTCATGGCTCCAAGCGCTCCCCAAAATATTACCTGCAATCAGATGCAAAAATAATACACAGCATATAGTTACCCGTTGTAAGATGTCTCGGACCTGGTGCCATTTATTTTCGTCGATGCTAAATAATTAACAAAAAAAACACAAACGCCTAAGCCTAAAGTTTGGCCTTGCCACCGTGTTCTATTTATGTGGGCCTAGCTAGTATTAGGCTACAATGATGTGCACTTTCCGCGCTATACACCATTGGTACTATTCACAGAACTAGAACACGTGTTATATTTCTGTGGTACTATTTGAGGTGGCGCACCACTATTACTATTAGATAGAAGACCTGATTTTTTTTTCCAAAGTGTGCCCCCACTGGCAAATAGTCCCTAAAATGGTGTGGCTGCTTCTTTCCAAATTGTTCCAAAAAGTGTTTTCAAAATTGTCTTCGAGCCGTCCGCTATAGTGGATAAATATGATGTACCAAATTCACGATAGTACATTGTCAAGTTTTTGTAAAATTTGTGGTGTATAATGGTAGTCGCGAAGTTGGAACACTAATTAAGTAGCATATGGTGGTACCATGCATGTTTATAGCGTCGTCACCACGATTTTCAGCTTAATGACAACACGCGCCAATATATCGCATGGGGATTGGGGAACAAACAATTTTTGGCGGGCGTCCCGGGCGGAGTAGGCGTATATATATAACTCTCATGATCTTTTAAATACCCTAGCTTTGAGGTTCTGCCCCTGGTCACTTTTTCAAAGCGTCCTACGTACGCCCTACACTGGCGAACACACTCGCGCTTGAAGGTGGGGTTGCAAATAACGAATTCACATGAGTTTCCCATGACACCGAGAACTCACAGATTTCTAATTTATATAACATGCTAGTAAAATTTCTCATTGAGGTGTTTAATTATAGCTGCATTTGAAGTTACTATAATTAACAGGGATGTGCTCATTCATAGTTTCAAAAGTGTTCAACTGAGACAATTGAAATTTGACTTTTGGTAGGTTTTCCTACTTGCAACCCCGCCTTAATTTAAACACGGGCGCTGCTGTAAAATCATTTATTGGAAAAGCCCCACCCACGCCAATCCCTTGATACTACGGAGCACCGGAAGTGACATGAATTTTACAATTAAATTTGAACAATTGACAATTGAAAGACCTCGAGTTAATCGAAAGATCTCGAGATAATCGAAAGATCTCGAGATAATTAATCATGTCAACTCCGGGGCTCCGTACTGGAGAGTGGAGAGCTCTGTGTGCAGTGTGTGGCATAAACGCCAAACACAGAAATCTATTTCTGAGGGTATAAATATTGGTGGGAGACGAACAAAATTGAAGTCTCTTTATTTTTAAATTTAATAAAACATAAAAATGTCCTCGGCTCCAAGACATCTGACATCAGGTAGGCTGATTATTAGATGTCGCATATTAAGTCTAGCTTACATGTAAAATAATCTCTCAGGATCTGGTCTAAGCATCAACTGCCTAGGCAAGATTTAATTTATTATCATTTAGCCTAACGTTAGGCCTAGGCCTATGGCCGCAAATTTGAGTATAATTTTGTGCATGAACCTATTGTGCGAAAAATTGTTCCGGTCAGTTATAAAAATTCGTGTATTTACAGTAGGCCTAGATATACATGTAGGACTAGGTGAAGTCCTATGTCTCTGTATGACCTGTCGTTGATTACCCCCTAACTGAGACACAGACACATGTTTCCCTAACTGAGACACATACACATGTTTCCATCAGATGAGGACGTTAAATTACATTGCTTTCCAGATGACTTTTCACCTTCAAAAGGTGAAGTTGCAATGATATCATACTTGGTATATATGTTGGCCATAATGAGTATATGATCCCTATTGTCATCATTGATTAATAACTGTGGGAGAAGAACTTAATTTTTATGGCCTCAAGTAACCCCATAGTGACCTTTGACCAAAAATTTGTAGATACGACTTATTTTCCCATTCCCAATGATAATTGCATCCATGTTTCACTAAAATCCATGAAAGACCTAAGTACTGTAAAATGTTATTTTCACAAAAATTTCTAAATTTTATGACTGTGGACCTCAAATTGCCATTCTTCAACCCTTTTTCAATCCAGGTTGAGAATGGGAATGTTGTTCCATAGGCCTTTATATTTGTCTTTGAACATAACATTTCTTTTGTTTTCAGAGGACCCACTCCCACCCTTGAAGCCTGGTGTGTTGCGGTTGTACAGCATGAAATTTTGTCCTTTTGCTGAAAGGGCCAGACTTGTACTTTTTGCAAAAGATATTGAGTAAGTGTGATATTTGCTGTAATAAAAGTTTATGGGCTATGGCTAATAACATTGAACATAACCCTTTACCAGGATCTTGGCTAATTCAGTATCAGCATGTTGAAGGTACTGTAAACAGGGTTTGATCACCCAGACATTCTTTGCTGGAGGCAAAAAGAATCTAAGCAGTCACGACACGAGTGTGTATAGTGTGCTTGGTGAACTAACTTAGCCAGCCTGCCAATATGATAAAATTTTATGGATAATGGTGGATGTGCACACTTTAGTGAAGGATAATACTAGACATCTACTGTAGATGCACTAACATCACTTGTTTGGTACAATAAGCAATGATGATTTAAGTGCACGATCAAACCATCTTACTCAAATTATTGAGAATAATGTTTGTTGCAATATTACATGGTATATATTTGCTGAGAATTAGCACCTGTAGCGATCATGAAATTATTACATATGGGATCAGCTAGATTTAATTTTCCAGCATCAAAACATATAACTACAATTGTTTGTAAACTGATATTTGAAAATTGCATGCTCTTGTCAAAACATCTGAAAACAGTTGGATGAACATGTGTGTGGTTGTCTTAGCCAGCTTGTCGATAAATGGGATGATACTTGTGGTGGATGATACTCGACGTCTAAAACCAGTACCATTATTTGTGAGTTGTAGAAAGCAATGCTTACTTAAGTTACTTAAGTGTGTTCAACCATCATATGCAAACGATGACAGTTAAAATAATGTTGCAAACAACCTGCATATTTTTGGCGCAAATTTAAGTGCAAAGTTTTCGGACATGAGAGAATAATTGCGGGGGACACAGCTAACCAATACCAACTTATATATTGTATCATGTTTTTAAAATATTGATGCAGTGTTGCTGATTACTTCAAAATTTCTGATTTGCTCGTAAAAATGTTAACTTTGAAAAACAAATTATCGCCTGAAATTTCCAAGTGGGGGTAACTCTTGATACAAAACATAAGTTGTGTTTTTGCAGATTATTTTCCCAAAAGATTTGCAGCATTTCTAGGACATTTTGCTACCATGCGTACTGTTGAGTGTTGCTTTTTACGGT
>JAODFY010075564.1:0-12011 GCA_027580055.1 Paracaudina chilensis | reverse complement strand
AAGTCTATTTACATTCTTCGCGGGCACAAAATCATGGCAGCGCCCTTCTCTGATTTTCAAATATGCATAACTCGGGATGGAAACAAATATTTTTCTATAAAATGTCTAACATACAATATCTGATTCAAATTTCATGAAAGACATTTTCAGACTTTCGTTCTCCTTTAAAAAAAACTGTAAGGCTATTTTCAAATTTCAGTATTGGTTTTTACTTGGCTTACAATTTCATTACACTGCATATGTTAATATATATTTTCCCCATGCTAAATTATCGATGAGGTGATTGATTGTTTATTTCACCAAGCATTATTTCTTGATTGATATGTAAGTATGTATCAAAGATTGGAATGTTTGATTTCATGCAAGAGTGGTTTTCTTTAAGTTTTAACTCAGCATTTCATGCTGTTCATTGTGTGTTACCACTGCTCTCTCATCTAATGCAATCATGTACATTTCCTGGTCATATAAAACAGTCCTACTGGTATGGTGAAACTCTGTATGTGTGGGTATCAATGCTAAAAATTAATGTCTCATTTTATGGTGTAATTTGATTCGTTTAGCTTTTCCAACTGATACTGCTTGGCTTAGGATTATTCCATATTGAAATGGATTTTTTTTTATAGGGATACTGGGTCATATTCAAGTTTTTCGTTGTTGATGGTGCTACTATAGCTGCTTACAGTTTCATGCACTCTAGTTATTTAATAGAAAAATGCTGCCCTCTATCAGCGTGCTTCATACATAGAGGAGATATGCTGTAGTTGAGTGTACTGCATGCTCTTAGAAAAGTGTGAAAATGTATAATGTATGCACAAATGTTCTTAGCAGTAAAAATGTCATCTTCACATTCCTGGGAGGCGGTACAAAAACAAGTAAAATGAATGTGCTTCATTAAAGACCATGTGACACAATTATTGTTTTACTGAGAAGAAATACCATGATAATTGTGATAATAATGTTAAGACCATATTGTCGTCCCTTTAAATTTTCAATTGACACCTTCATACTTGGTATGCATGCTCCTCATAATGTGTACATGATCCCTATTGTTTTTGGTAGAGGCAAACATAGGTGAAATGCTGAAGTCAATCTTGCCTGGTCAGATCAAGTTCAAACTTGATATGTATGTACATGGTCCATGATTTTGGTATGTCAGAGGTCATCAGAGGTCAAATGGTAAAGACATTGTAAACACCATAACTTGACATGGTCAGATTGCATCTAGTTATGGTAGTGATGTTACCTATAATGAATACAAGGTTACAATTGCTTTTTGTGCAATTCAAATGTCATCTGAGGTCAACAGTTCCGAAAGCAATTGTTTGTGTTGTACTTGTATACTCAATTCTACTTATTATACTTGTATCATACCCAGCTATCATTGTAGACTCACTCAATGAGACCTGAATCCAATAACATTGTGTAACTTTCACATAATGAGACTAAATGATTCCATTATTCCTATAGTTCTGTTGCAAGTCTCCTGTTAGCTTAAACATTACTGAGATCAACTTAGATCCAGTTGTGGTCATCATATCAGTTGCTTTAACCATATGATCAATATGCATATATACCATTCATATCTTACAATGAATATGCATATACCATTCAAATCTTACAATGAATATGCATATATAATTCAAATCTTACAATGAATATGCATATACCATTACAATCTTACAATGAATATATGCATAAACCACTCCAATGACAGAATTGTACCTTTGTCCAACATAGAATCACAAAACTGTTTGGTTTTCTTTTATAAATGAGGATGCATGTTTCTCCTATCTGCTACTCTCCTTGTTCATCATATGTTTGTTAAAGGCCTAGTAAAAACATTTAAAACACAATTGTTATTATATAGTACATATATCCTTTGCAGTCAAGTTGGCATGTGTATGTATGTATGTATACATGTATGTATATATGTATACATGTATGTATGTATGTATGTATGTGCCACCTGTGCCTGTAACCATGATATCGTATGATAGGCATGTTAGACATCACACTCTGTATATATAATGTTCATGAAGATCTATTCATGAAGATCACTATTGTTTTGGTCATGTCAAGTTATTGCATGTCAATAACTCTGCAATTGTATAAAGTTTGATTGTTTGTACAAAGATAAATTCAGTAATGGCAGCCTACACAAACCCCAAGCACAATTATTTTAAATATTTGTAAAAGCCTACACACTTCAGTTTAAACTTGTTGAGATGGTCTTCCTTTTTCTTTTGCAACCACTTTGCGACCATGAAGTCATTTCATTATTGATTCAAATGATGAAGAAATAATAAAAGGAAAAAAAACTCTCAGTATTGTCACTTTATTGGGAAATATTGGGGTGCGAGGCCCAGCATGATGCCAAATTGAGCCTGAATATTTTTTCTCCTCCCTTCAGTTCCTGAAGATAATCAAGAACTCTGATCTTCATCCATACTTTGTCTTCATTGCTCCACCACCCTTGGATAGGCTGAGGCAGCAAAGAACGGAAGCTGGGGAACACTTAAAGGTAAGAATCATTGGTAAATAATATATTGTCTTGAATTGAATGTCACAATTACCTCAACAACTTGCTATGGCATTTAAAAAATTCTTGGACTAGAGGTTTATATCTGTTTTCTTGCATGTTAATCCTTTGTCTATTGAAGCTGCTTTAAGTTAATCTAACATGTTATAGGTTTAACCTGCTATGTCTGTTGAAGCTGCTTTGAGTTGATCTTACATGTTATAGGTTTAACCTGTTATGTATGTTGAAGCTGCTTTGAGTTAATCTTACATGTTATAGGTTTAACCTGTTATGTATGTTGAAGCTGCTTTGAGTTAATCTTACATGTTAGAGGTTAATCTGTTATGTATGTTGAAGCTGTTTGAGTTAATCGTACATGTTATAGGTTTAACCTGCTATGTCTGCTGAAACTGCTTTGAGTTAATCTTACATGTTAGAGGTTTAACCTGCTATGTCTGTTGAAACTGCTTTGAGTTAATCTTACATGTTAGAGGTTAATCTGTTATGTATATTGAAGCTGCTTTGAGTTAATCTTACATGTTAGAGGTTTAACCTGCTATGTATGTTGAAGCTGCTTTGAGTTAATCTTATATGTTAGAGATTAATCTGTTATTTATATTGAAGCTGCTTTGAGTTGATCTTACATGTTAGAGGTTTAACCTGTTATGTCTGTTGAAGCTGCTTTGAGTTAATCTGTCAGAGTTGAATCTGTTTTGTCTGTTCAAGCTGTACTCAGTTAAACTTGCAAGTTAAGGTTGATTGGTTTTGACTGTTGAAACTTACTCTTATTTACACATGAAAGAGAAGAAGTGAATGGTTGTGCATAATTTCTAGTGAAATAAACCCAGTTTTATTTAAAAAAAAAAAAAAAATCACACATTTAAATCAAGCACTTGATATTTTTCAGGAGGACGAGCTAAGGAACATCATTGAGATGGGGCGGTCCATGGAGGATGTTTACGGTCATTACTTTGACTGCGTCATCATCCACTACGATCACGATCGAGCCTTGACGGATCTGACCACAGAGATTGAGAGGATCCAGAACGAGCCTCAGTGGGTTCCCATCAGTTGGATCAGGCTATGAGAGAAGCATATGGAACAGCAGCACTGGACGAGGGGTAGGTTGGGCCAGTCCCAGTGCGGAGATGAGAGAAGCATATGGAACAGCAGCACTGGACGAGGGGTGGGTTGGGACAGTCACAGTGCAGAGATGAGAGAATCATATGGAACAGCAGCACTGGACGAGGGGTAGGTTGGGACAGTAAGCATATGGAACAGCAGCACTGGACGAGGGGTAGGTTGGGACAGTCACAGTGCGGAGATGAGATGAACCCATGAATGAACCCAGTCAATGTAATATTCTCAGTACTGGATATGGTATCATTTTGTAGCATATTTCAGTCCATTCAAATGATAAGCTGTCGTCATCCCATGAATTTCATCCAATCGATGAAGGTGTGACTGAGTGTTTATAGGATTCTTAAATGTTTGATTTAGCCTATGGATACAGCATTTATCTTTGCTGTCCTTATAACAACAGTACTGGACGAAGCATCAAGTTTAGCACATTTCAATCCATAGGTAAGCTGTCATCCCATGAATTAATCCAATCAATGGAGGCTTGATGGAGTGGGTTGTGATACTCTGAATTTGACCAATTGAACATTAATTGCCAACCCATGAATGGAGCAAACCAAATGAAATGCTGAGGTTTATGCCTAAGGTTTTAACCTTGATGAGAATGAATAGTATTTGTCATTGCGACAGGAGAAATTGAAGTTGCTTTAATTCAGCCCAACATATCACTGTTTGGGAGAATGACTGCCTACAAAAAAAAGTTGTAAATATGATCTGTACAAAGTTATGATTGACACTGTATCATTATTGCCTATTGCACATGTTATAATAAATATACGTAGCCAAATAGGCAGAGCAGGTGTTTATCTATGCTAAATTCAGGCATCCGTGTTCTTCTTTCACCGACAGTTTGGGTGAGAGCAAAAGTCTTTTTAAATCCTTAATGATGTTTTATAAATGAATTCAGCCTCTTGTACTAGCCATTGTTGTTAATGTTCTCCTAAGGACCAAAACATTTTAACTATTGATATTTTCCTTTCTTACTTTTTAAAACATTTTTAATTTTTGAAGTTGTATCATTTTGGGTAATTTATATATAACTTTTATTTATCAGATCATTTGACTCCCAGACCTGTAAAATAATATCCTCTAAGGACTTAAGAAGCCTGTATATAATAACCCTTAATCAAGAACATAATAGGTCTATACATAATATCCCTATAATATAACAACAAGGTTGCATATAATATCCTTATAATATAACATGGATACACCTTATTGCATAATAGATGACAATGGTTTGGTAGTACAGATCCTAAACAAATACAATTTATTGTATTTTCATTTTGCCAGTAGTTACAGGCCATGAAATACTTCTTTTTGATTCCTTGCCGGAGGCGAAAGGAATCTATGCAGTCACCATGTTTGTGTGTGTGTGTCTGTATGTATGTCTGTGACACTTCTTGTAAACACGATAAGTGGAAGACGATAAGGTCTCCGACATGGATCATACTTGGGTGGTGGATATAATTACCCAAAGCTATTGTACATCTGTAACATAATTTGCAGCATACAATTATATTTTTGAATCTTAATAATATGATGTCATCATTTGGCATAGGAGTGTTACATAGTCATGTGTACATGGTATAAATATCAATGCATGGTATATCATCATATATTATACAGGTACTTAAAGGTGGGGTTGCAAGTAGCAAAACCTACCCAAAAATTCAGATTTTCAGTTGGCTCAGTTGAACACATCCCTGTTGTAGTAACTTCAAATGCAACTATAAACACCTCAGTGAGAAAGTACACCAACATGTTCAATAAATTAGGAATCTGTGAGTTCTCAGTGTCACTGGAAACTCATGTGAATTCACTACTTGCAACCCCACCATTAAGTTGTAACTGGCAATATGGTATCAGCCAATGGTGTTTTGTCTTGTAGTTTTAACGGTATACCATTCAACTGCCATTATGGTATCATAGGTTGGCATCAAGATGCATTGTGGTATGTGGTATGGTACACAAATATATATGAAGATGAATGATAAACCCTTCATATGACCTAAGATTCCCAAGATATTATTTTAAATTGTAGTGGTAATAATATTTGATGAAGGTGTTTATTCTATTTAGTGTGGTATCATAGTTTTTTTTCCACCATAACTGGTTATTCTCATCAGCATATTCATTCATTATAAATATCAATGCATATCATTATATATATATATTTTTATCATTCAATATGATATTGTATTCAATTAGTTGTAATCAACTGCCGGGAGTGGACTGCCTAAATAGTTTGTTTTTAGTTATGATAATATTCACATTGAATTTATGGTGGTGTACACATATTGAGTATACATGTTGAGTGTATATGCCACATTGCATGTATTTTAGAAACCACATGGTCGATGAATACAGTATGACGTAGAGTTAGACACCATGTGTTGGCGTATTCTATTTCAGCTGTATTGTATTCAACTCATGCAGGTTCACCCTGGCATGCATTAAATACTCAAACCTATCGACACACTCTTTGATAGAGATCTACGTATGCTTGCATTTACACACTGTATTCCTGTGATCCATTTCATCTATATGAAGAATCCTTGTTGAAATCTACTGTACTTCTCATTCCTGTTTTTAGCAAATAGCCATAGTTAATGAATGATGTAATTATGTATATTTACATTTTGTTATTGTATACACCTTGTTGAGTTTATATATGGTGATGCAAGTATATACACCATGTTGAGTGTTTACACTAATATGTTTACACATGTTGAGTGTTTATATTAATATTCTACATTAAGTGTTTCCACAGTGTTGCTCTTACAGAAACCAGAACGTTCACTTAATACACAATATTTTTGCATATGCCATTATTACAATGTAGATACCATGCAGAGAATGTGCATACAATGTTGTGTATACACACTAACTACATGCTGTTGATGTTGACAACACATTGTTTTTGTTGAGTTATACCCCATAGACATACATATATTTGATGTAGTCAACATATTCCATGCATAGACATACATGTATAGTTTATGTAGACACCATGTGGTTGGGGAAGACATTCCATCCACTCTATTCCCTACTAAGAGTTTATGGATACAATCATACCCTGATCAAAGTATGGTAAGATTTTATTTTTTATGACCATGAGTGCCTTTTGTATGTTCAGTGATTTGTAAAAGTATCCTGTTTTAACAAATTTTCAAACCCCAATTGCATCCCAATGGTTTTAAGAAAAAAAGAAAAAAAAATCCATGCCAAATTAAAATGAGATTAAATATGTACCCATGGTTTTAAATATTTTTCAAATCATTTTTAAATTCTTTGAGTTTTTTTTTAATGTTTAAGATAAACCTATACTATCAGTGCTGTAGATATTACACTTTCCATCAGTACATAATCTAATATTCTACATAAAATCATTTTAGGTTGCAGAGGGTGGTGTCAGAGGTGCCTGGTGCAATCTGCCAAAGTAACATTTATTGTGGCCCATACTTCAGTCATGTGACTTTGTTGCAGCACCCCCCCCCTATATTTATGCCATAATATCTCCTGTGATATTTTCCCCATCTGATGTAGGTGGGTGATGTTTTTCCAAGTTGTGGTATAAATGTATCATTTTCACCTGTGCTGGATGAGCTATGGAGATCATACTATGTCTGATCTTCACATTTCAGATGTATCCCTGCTTTGCTAGATCTTGTACCCAAGGTGATTGGCCAGTTTGGGGAACTCAAGGTTAAAAGTCATCTAGAGGGCATTATTTGAAAATACACAAAATCCTTCTACATTGTACTGCACTTGATGAGGTAATGCTACCTTTTGGGTGTTCATGAATCGGGTCATTTAGGGGTCATTTGAGATCATTGTATAATAAGAATTAGTTGAAGGTAGTAATGATCATATCAATTTATCTTCACCCACATTTGATGAGCTACTGCACATTATCAGCATAAAGTAGCATAAAGGTGGCACAAATAAAGCAGGCCCTCAAGAAGAGGTAAAAAATAAATGGGTGAAGGATGATCTGTTTTTAGTCTGCATTCAGTCTGCAGATGTTCCTTGTATATTACTGCCCTGGTATCTGGAGAGATGGTTA
Organism: Paracaudina chilensis; assembly: GCA_027580055.1. Lineage (NCBI taxonomy): Eukaryota > Metazoa > Echinodermata > Holothuroidea > Molpadida > Caudinidae > Paracaudina > Paracaudina chilensis. Next base: position 4,284 of record JAODFY010075564.1, on the reverse strand, counting down.
TTTTTCTACAGATTAATCAGCATGTACAGATTCTGAAAATGTGTATTCATTTAAAGTTACCTTAGGTATGAGATGTGTATCCAGCAAGTGTATTGGAATAGCTGCAATTCTCCTTAAATATATCAGAGAGATCTAAGCACACGGTGTTATTTTCTTTTGTATCAAGGATGTGTGTATGCCTCTCCTGGAGGTATTACCTTCTGTGCTCACCCTCCTTCCCTCCACTAGTTGAGGACCTGTTAGGACCTGCATTTATGGCCCATGGACCTTCAACCCAATATATATAACCATAGGGAATGTGTAAAACAATCCAATGGGATGTGATATAGTAACAATACTGTGGATGATATATATATATATATAGGGTAACCATATTTATTTTCTGAAAAGGAGGACAGTGAGCGCCGTCCTGGGGGAGGGGTCAAAGGGGAGGCGGTGTCCCCCTTTGGAAAATTGTTCGATTTACAGGGGTGTCGAGATGCAAAATGGTGCAATATTTGTTGTTGTAACTGAACAAAGTATGTTTTGGTTTTGACAGGTAACAGATATTTCTGCACAAAAATTTTCCCAAAATAGTCAGTTACTTTGAACATAACATGGATTAGCTCAGAGGTTAGAGCTCCGGACTTCTGGTCGTTATGTTATGAGTTTGAACCTTGGAAAGTCCGAAACTTCTCCGGTATGATGTTGGACAGAGCAGTTCACCCTTGTCATACGTCATGTGGTGCGTGCCTCCCATTTTAACCAAGGTAGCAGACGCCGTACTCATTGTACTTCGTATGTATGCTTGCGCGATGCATTTTGCAGTCGAGTCGCTACAACAAGTGTGGGACGAAGGTATGGGGAATCTGTATTTTTATCATATGATTTCTGTGATTTTTATTCACTATTCATGCACGTCATCAGCATATTACTTGGTCAGGCCTAAATCAGGCTGTATTTATATCTCGTCACCCCTATATTGTTATTTTAAAATGTAATTATTCATAACTGGGCCACTAATATGCCCAGTGTTTAATCTCTGATGGCTTTCTGACGTGGGTGCGATGTTTTGAGTGTTCCCGCTGCCATTTTGGGGCACTGAAATCTTTCTCTGGTGCGCAGATATCTCTGGTCTGGTGGATGGATGTCGAGAATTGTAACTCTACGGTAGGCTTTTGAGCCTAGCCAGGTGTTGCTGTGGAAAAGCGAGTGGGCCTTGATGTTCTGTGATCTACGAGTGAGCAGATCCGCACCGTATTCATCTCCCACGAGCGAATACTGTTACCGCGAGCGATTGGACTGTCCCGCAAGCAGAACTGCTATAATCCATGGATCCGTGATCAGAAAGTTATATCTAAGGTACTAATTAATTGAAATGTATTTTTAACGTTCATCAAGTTACGTTACAAGTCATATATATTTGAGCTCAGATTGGGTGGATTAAATGGATATGATGTAATAACTTAAAAGGTATAGGCCTAGGCTAGACCTAGATGTGTGTTATGATGCATGTCGTTTTGCCCTGAAGTATGAGTGTGTGTGGTTTTGGGACGAGTTGTCCTTGTGTGTGTGTGTGTCACGTTAATCTAGCCAGGTGGTTAGGCTAGTGGTTAGTGTGCAGTTGGCCTGTTAGGCCTTTGTTGACGTAAAGTACTTATGTGAGTGAATGCTTTAACTAACCAAGTGTTTAGGCTAGTTATTTAGTGTATGTATGTTAGGCTGTCAAAACTTAAAGGAGTATGTGTGATGATTAATGTGACATGTTTTCATATGATGTATGGAATCAATCATATTCCTGGTTCTGGGTTTTGTTTAACAGATGTTAAAGAGGTGGCATAAATTGTAATGAGCTATTTGGGTGTAAGCTTCTCACAGGGTTTCAGAGAGGGTCATGTGAATGTTTTACGACTCCTTAACACTACAGGTTATGTGATGAATGGAAATGGGGTCAGTGTTACATTTATTTTTGATAATGGATTTATTAAATGGATTTGCTTAGTGATCGATGTTTAGCCACTGGTGTAGGTTTGGGCTACTGTATATGATGTTATTGTGCATCATGAAAAATTTAATGTGTTTTGGTTAACATATTGTTTATTGATGATGGGTTATTTTGCTATGCATTTCAGTTGGTTATTGTTTTATGTTCTACACTCTATGTGGGGTGAAGTCCTACAGTGTGTTCTGTGGGTGAAATTCCTTCAATGGATTGAAGGTGATAAATTCCTGCACATTGGGTAGTTGGTATATATGTGTTACTTTTAGCATGGGGTGAAATTCCTACATGCAGTGTGTTCTGTGGGCAGGTGAAATTCCTTCAATGGATTGAAGGTGAAAAATTCCTTGTATGTTGGATAGTAAATGTTGATTTATGTATATTTTTGAGATGCATTGCAGATTAAAGGAGTTTTGGCTGCTTTTGCAGAATGGTTTAATCTAGTGGATATGCTAGAAATTTGGGCATACAGTATTTATAAGACTAGGCAACAAGGGTCTAGCCTAGCAAATGTTTATTCGTCTTAAAGTCCAAGTATAAGGCTTGTGTATTTTACATGCATTAAGTGGTTATGCTTGGTTGATTATGTTACAGGGTTTTGTGCAGTCTCCAGTTACAGCCATATCGGTGGTCATGTTCCTAAGTGAGTCACAGGTGAACCTGAACCGAGTTTTAGTCACAGTTTAAGTACTTTGGAAGGATGTATTGCACAGTAATTGTTGCTTGAAGTTTCTATTTCCACAGATAATATATTTCAAGAAAAAAATTATTAATTACCTTACAAAGAAATGTGCAACTTGCAATGTGCAACTGTGATGTCACAAATGTTGCCAGATTTTTAATGAAATTGTGAACTAATTTCAAAAGTTGCTATCTCAACAACCAGACATGCTATTGTAATGGGGCTTTCACCACTAAGTGTAGTTATTTCTTCTCTTTTCTATTAGGTTAGTTTCATTTGTCACTGTCATTTGTCACTATTCCTTTAACATTTAATTCTTGTTAAATGATTGGCAAATTTAATACAGTGGTATTACCTGACATACTTTAGCATCATTGAAACATTACAGGTGGGGTTGCAAGTAGCGAATTCACATGAGTTTCCAGTGACACTGAAAACTCACAAATTACTAATATTATGAACATATTAGTAAACTTTCTCACTGAGGTGTTCATAGTTTCATTTGAAGTTACTACAACAGGGATGTGTTCATTCATAGTTTCCAAAGTGTTCGTCTGAGCCAATTGAAAATTTGACTTTTTGGTAGATTTTGCTACTTGCAACCCCACCTTTATGAGAAAAAGGCATAATAACTAGTACTTTTCATTAAAATAAATGTTTTATATCGCACCTCTGCTCTATTTGTCTGTGACTGGAAGAAGACTGCTTCTTTATTCTTACATTGAGGACATGGATGGTCTTCAGTCCTGGGTAATGTCGGGTCAGCTATGACATCACCAACTATCTGGGTCAGCTCACTGTAGGGTGGACAATACCAACAAATTATAAACAATAAACATAACATACACTCGCACATACACACAAGTAATCACATCGTGCTTCAATATGTTATCCCTGCCTTGGCACAATATTGGTTTCATGAATTGAACAGTGGACAGGTACAAGGTCAAGAGGTCAATCCAGTATTAAGCAATGTGCATATAGCATAGCAACACACACATCACATAAAAAAATTGTTTCAATGGAAAATGTGAACAAAACATACATTTCGGGCATCTCTTTTGCTGATTCCTTACTGAACAGAGAAAATTCTGTAATGTGAAGCATTGGTTTGTCTATTTATATAGAAGAAAATAATGTGTTTCTCTTTTGTGGTGGAAATTTGTTGATGTTACACTTTTTCATAACACTACAGTAAGATTACATAGTTTTTCAAATTCTATGGAAATATATATTTTGGAACTATATGGAGTGGAAACATCCTAGGATGGGTTAATTTTTTTGGGGACAGATTGCAATGATTTATGAGATGGATGCTATTCTGCCTTTTGTGTAATTTTTACTAATTGTAAGTGGTGGGGAGGGATTCCCCCATTTCGGAAGCTCTTGCTTACTATATAAAATAAAAGGAGCCTACTAAAAGTCATCGGCTGACTAGTTAGGTAACCTCAAAAACATAATACTGGGCGGAAGAAAATTTTACCTTTTTGGTTCCTTGCTTTAGCAAAAGGAACCTATGCAGTCAGGTTGGCGTGTGTGTGTATGTGTGTGTGTGTGTGCGTCTGTGACGCTTGTACTTGGGTACGCTCTAACTCAATAAGGGAAAGTTGGATTGAGGCCATAC
>JAODFY010075343.1:0-11180 GCA_027580055.1 Paracaudina chilensis | reverse complement strand
ATTTTAATATTTTGCTGTAGATCTGTATACATAAATTTGCATTGGGAATTGGTTACTTCACCCCTTTCCCCCTTCCCATCTCTGTTTTGGAAGCACCCAGAAAGATTTTCCAAACTTAATAAAAAAGGAACAAGGTTCAACTTCTTTCACTCCCCACTAAATAAAATGGTGACTGTGTCTGCTAAGGGTCATGCTCTTTTAGGGGGTGATACATCTGATTTATTATGTTTTGTTTATGCACACAGCTGTTAACTAAGTTAGGGTTTGTCATATTCTTCTTCTTCTTCTGGATGTTCAGAAGTTTATAGTGCATTGTACTTTTGCAATGGGATATGTTTATTTTTTTTTTGTGGACATCGTAAGACTATGGGCCATCTCATGTCATCTATAAATCTCTATTAAATATCTTATGTAAAAAAAGCAAGATGAGCTCATACTTAGATATGCCAGAATACTGTTAGACCGTAGTAAACCTGTTGAGGTCAAGAATTTTAGACAAAATAGATTATACTTTAAAGATTACCCCTAGCAGTTAATGCTGGTAATAGATACCATAAATAAATAATAATAAATAAACAATTTTTCACCTTCCCTCCCTGAACCAAATGTTTTGTATCTAGTCCTTATTATATTAACGCCCCAAACTATGGATCCTGTTGACTCTCAATTAGCTATCTTTGTGTTTTGTTATTGAACAAGAAGAATGTAATATGGAATGTTATATAAAGCCAATGGGTGTTCCGCTCTTGTGTGTGTCCCTCAGCCACCCTGGTGTGTAGGCATGCTTCCAAATTGAGCAGATGATCAAACTTGATGGAGTTGTCTTCACTCCATGAAGTTGTCTTCTTCCGTAAGGATTGGTAGAAATGCCCATGGCAGTTGATTTGACAATACCGATGTCTTTATTTCAGACTGTTGACCAATGTGTTTACAGCAAAACAAACACTATTAGAAATGCCCACTCCGGGGGCTTGCTGGGTTGTCAGCGAATCACTCCAGCAGAACGATGCTGTCACGTTTCTGGACCACTTTCTTTGATTCGTTTAATATTCCTCTCCATCCTTTGTACAAATAAATGTTTAATATGATAGATTCAATCTTTATCAAAATAGCCCCAGATCAAACTCATCTTGAATCTTGATGTCTCTATTTTGGCCCAAAGGTCGGGAGAGGTAGTTGTTGGTAAGAGAGTGTTTTGCCAGTCTGCCAGGCATTTCTGTCGGAATGTGTTTCCAATTCATCATCTATGGGCAGCACAAGAATAAGTTTATTTCTGAAAGGTTATTGATCAGAAAGACTTAAGTTCATGGAGGCAGGGTCTGGCATACACAAGTTTGTTACAAATGACAGCATTAATGGATTGCATGAGAAAAATAGATGTAGGGTTGAGTAGAATGTTGGAAAAGGAGGTGCCAAATATTGTTCTTCATATAAAATAGTTATGTACATGAAAGATTATCTGAATAACAAATGCAGGTGCAGCAACATTACAATTATCAGATATTTAATTTGAATTAATGTTATTTTTAAAGTAAGGCGATGCCCTGAATTTGTCTGAATTAGAATAATATTACTGAGTCAAGAGACCTATTAAAACACTTGTCCTATCTACATTTAAATTGTTCTCCAAATTGAAATGGTTGGCCTCAAGTCGTTTCAATTTTCTTTTAACCCCCACTGGGCTCCCCCTCGTAACAGAGCTATCAAAATGAGCGTGGCTCAAATAAACCACGCCAGGCAAGACGACGGTGTTAACAACGTAGGACTTTCATTCCCCATTTGGGGGAAACCGCTGTAATAACAAGGTTTTTTATCTCAGGTGTGAGGGGAGGGTTCTGTCTCAGGGAGGAGGCATACTAGACAATTGATTTCCCCTGGGGTGTGCAATCGTCATAAAACAAAGATTGGGGATTGTTTCTGGGTGTCGGCGGTGACACTTGGGTGTAAGATCAAATCATAAAAGATTGAACACGATCAAATCAGCCTGCACTTCATAATGTAGATGTGGATGTAAAAGAACAATAAATGAATATTGTAGTTCATAGATCAAAGGGCTTTGTGAATAATAATGAGAGAGCTAGTGTCCTTTGAGCAAGGCCATCAAGTCAATGTGGTTTTTTTTTTTAGCCTTAATCCGCTGCATTTAAAATAATATTCCTTTGTATGTACAAGTACACCATGGGATTTCTTGGAACTAGGTACGATGTCAATCGTATTGCAGATTATGAGATTGGTATTCTTTTTGGATTGGATGATGCAAACCTTTATTGGTCATGGAAATATTTTGTGGCCCCAAGAAGGCGAATTTGGCTGATTTCGGCCATTTCCAGATTGGACCAGATATTTCCAGAGACGTTCATTATGATCAGTTAAACAGGGCTTTGATAAATCTATAGACATTTGCTACTGGTTTTTCAGCTGTTTCTGCAATCAATATACTACAACCTATAACAAATAGAAGTTTCTATTAAAATGTAAATGTGTCGAAAACTACACTAAAATAAATTACATGAATGTGTTTGTTTTGTTTTTCAATCTAAATCTGTACAAGTAAACCATGGGAATATTACTTCAAACCAAAATAGCTAGGACAGTAGAATTGCAGATGATGGGATTTTCTCTGATTAGATGATGTCAACCATTATGAATATTTAGTAGTTGAGTCAGTTGAACAAGGTTAAAGTTGTACAAAATGGATGTTTACTACCTTTGTGTACTTTTGTACAAATTTGGCACCTGGGACAAAAAACAAAATGGTTATGTTTTTGTTTTCATTTAATTACCATACATTTGCAAAAACAAAACAAAGGAGGCCAATCCATGTAGCCTAACAGTAAATTAATCTTGAATTGATTGCCCCCCACAGTAATGTTATTAATGGCCTTTCCTTATACTCAACCATGTTTTTTAACAGATTAATTTACAACCCTTATCAAAACTATTGGCATAGGTTAAACCAGCGTGACTCTTTAAGTAAACGTTGTGTGCAGAGTAGCTCCTGTGTGTACACAATGGTAGGCAGTAGAAACAAACATCGTTATAAATCCATTCAAACTTTGGATAGGTTAAATTCTTACTTTATGTTTCATCCTCCACTGCCATCAACCAGTCTTGGTTGGTGACCTGGTGATGTCCAAATTTGTGGGGGAATTAACATAACGGACCTGCCATTAAACCATGTCTCGAACCTGGCCTTTATATTTAGAAAAGGGTTTTTTATTAGTTGATAGAATAATGCAGTACTTAATACATGCTTTTACTGAGGATCAGGCCTGTAGGAACTAATTTGAAATTGGTACGGCAGAATATGGGGTCTGGAGGAGCATATTGAATAATGATAAACCATTAAACCATAAAGCATGAGTTCTTGACTTACCAATTCATGTGCATGATCGTAATTCCATAAGTAAAATTTCAGAGTTCATGATTAGGATATTGCATCAAATCAATGATTCCTTAGTTGTGATTGCGATTTTGTTTCAAATTTTAGATGAATTTACTAATCGCCCTATTTGACTTTTATTGTTGAATTTAACAGCCACACTATCTTGACCTATGTTAAAAAGAAGGTACATTATTGGGGTGTAAAAGGTATTTGTGGGGGGGGGGGCTGGCCAGTTGCAGCCCCATTTTCAGGGGAGGTATTGCATCTTCCCATTACAAGTACTACATATACCCCCTCCAACTTAACATAGACATGTTGATAGATTTGATGATATGCATAGATTGCAGTATTCCCCTCCATCCAGTCTTCCCCCCCCCCCCCCAAAAAATGATACAAGTTCTTTGTAGCAAGACAAATTCCTGAGCAATCCTTTCCCCTCCTTCAAAATAAACAATTTTTCACCCTCCCTCCCTGAACCAAAATTGATTCATGTGTTTGATTTTCTCAGTTCTCCATCTGTGCACAGTGCAATATACCGTCATTAACAAGATGCAGGAATCATAAATTTCCATCATCGCTGCAATTCCAGAGGATCGTTTCCTGCGTTTTAATTGACTGAGACAAGTTTTTGTCATCAGCAAAAAAAAAATTGGTCATGGAAATGTGTCTGGCTTTGGAATCATTGCATCCCCGTTAACTGAGATTACCATTCTTTTCATTTCAGGTTGGAGATCACCTCCAGAAGAAGATGAGGATGAGACCAGATAAAGCTCAGTTGGTGCACCAGCATATTCTAGAAGGTATTTAAAACAGCCAAGTGTGTTTTAAAGAGCTTCTGTAAAAAAAAAACTCTCCCCCCAAAATTTGAGTTGAATGCATACACACTATAGTCTCTGGAAATCTTTGTTAGGGAAAAAATCAAGAAATTATTTTTGGAGAAAAAACAAATAGAAATTTTTGGGAACAAAAATCTGGATCATTCACCCTTCATATCTTCATATAAACTCAAATGTAAGAAAATATATCGAAACTAGAAGTCATCGTTAAGTGTATAGACAAATGAAAATGAGCTGTTTGGCCTCAGGTCTGGTTATGGTGGAACGGTTGTGTTTGAATCTTAGTTTCTCCCTAAGCACTCAGGGGGGGGGGGGGGGGCAGGGAATGGATGTTGGTGACCAAAATGTACCAACAGCACCATGAATTTACCTTTTTTTATGAAATGAATAACATGAGGTCATTATTATTAATATAATGGATTGTCAATATTCCCTCAATAAAATTGAACAAGTTGGAGTGAAACTGTTTACAGACTAAAGAGTACAAATTAAGAAATGAATTGTACAGCACTGCATCTAGGCCCTTTGGTGGAAGGGCTCATCTACAATAACCACATCTATCTTTACCATTGCAGACACCAATCTAGATCCAATGGTGAATGCTAAGCAACAGATGCTGAGCCGAGCTCGTTTGGAACAGGATCTTGACATCAAGATTAAGAATAGGCCGGGGCCCCTGGAGCTCATCGAGGACAACATTCTCAAAACTGAAACCGAAGTAGAGCAGCTCGTGAAAGGTCGGTCGATGTCCCTGTAATGTTACATAAAACTGTTGCTCCTCATTTTGAATAAATTAATATGCCGTTGAGATCTGGTGGAGACGAACATAATATCAAAGACAGGTTTGAAATTTCCCTGTCAAGTGCGATGTGACAGCAAAAACCGCTGCAATGCAGATTGCCATCTGTCCAGTAATTTGAAGCATATTATATAAATCAAGAAGAAATTATTAAAGCAGGACCCAGAGTCTGAGATGCTCAATTATTATTTCTGCGCCTCGACTAATGTCCCAGTGAAATGGTCCACAGAATCGCCTGCTGGCTAATGGTCTTTTCTCATGCTTTAATAGGAATCAGAAAACGATGGTTTGATTTTTATAATTGCTGTCGTTTTGTGGCATTTCTTTTTTCATATCTTTCCTACCAAACATTTGCAAAAAGTAAAAGACTTTCACCCCTAGTATACTAAACAGCTGATTAGTATTATGTATGGTGTATATCAGGGTGTTATCATGTATGGTGTGTATCAGGGTGTTATGTATGGCGTTAATCCCATATCATGGAAGGGTTGTGGAATTAACTGCCTCAGACTTGCTTAAAGTCACATGGAAATGAAGAGAGGATCAGCATTATCAAGATACTTGGCAGTGTTTATACTTAGGCTTTAAGCTGACTTTGCAGTTTAGAAAAAATGGAAATATGTACATGTGTGGGCTATAGCTAGCCAACTATCAATATACCATATGTTCATGTGTATCATGAGTTGAATGACTTTGACATGGGTACATAGCCATGCAAATACTTGCAATTTAAGATGGTTTAAGATGGTAATTTGTAGGTCTAGGATTAATCTTTGATTTATCAGAACTGCTAGAGGTCATACCCTTTAAAAAAAATCTATAGTCTAGATTGTAAGCCACCAGTAAAAAAAAACAGCATTTTAAACAAACCATGAACAATATTTGCAAGTGAAAAAAGGGCACATCCCAGAAACTCTGAAAGAAAGTTCTGTCAACTTTAAATGTATTGGTACACATCATCATTCATATATGCATTTCCTAAAAGTAAAAAGACCCTTAACATTATTAGCAAATTTCGAAAGTCCAAACCTTTATTTTGCTGGAAAGTGTATGGCACACTAACTCTCTCTTTCACTCTGCAAGATATTTTTTTTTCATTTGTGTGATGAATTTGTGTTCTTTTATTAATAGATGGCAACTTGTCATTCTTCAAGACGTCAGAGTCACCATTTAACTTCTACGACAACACAGATGGCAGTGACGATGCACTTTCGCCACCACAACCAGACACTTCCACATCCGACACTCAACCCTCTAGTGTAACCAGCATTCCTTCACCGTCCGATTCATTGTTCTTTAGTGATAAAGTCAATACTTATAACAGCAATACATATCAGATCAGTCCAAATAAAGCTGTAAGCTCAACGTTGACTGGTCTCACCATCAAGCAGGAGACTGGTGTCACTAGTCCCCCTGCTGCAGGCCATTCCCCATTCTCCATACTCTCCAGCTCACAATCATCCTCTAGCAAGAACTCTAACCGCAATCAACGAAAAAAGCAGGCAAAGCGATCTAAGCCGAAGGAGATCAAGTTCCATGAGTACAAACCACCTAATGAGCAAGGGAGTAAAGGCAGCGGCCAGCAACCTCTAGGGAACCCATACAATCTTTTGCTGATGCAACAGCAACTTTACTTACAACTGCAATTATTACAGCAGCAGCAACAAGTTATGCCAGAGCAACCGGCTAGCCTGCCCCCCTCCACAAACAGCAATACTGTGGTCAGCCAAAGTACCAAACTGCCTTCTCCTACTCTGCACCAGACGGTGTCAGCAGTGTCTTCCCCTACCCAGTCAGACACTAACATCACAACGACTAATAGCAACAGCAGCATCAGTGCGGGTACTACAACCACAACTGCGACCAGCACAACTGTGGCAAAGACATTTTCCTTCGCAAATATTGAAGAACTGAAAGTATCAGAATTGAAAGCTGAATTAAAAAACAGAGGACTGCATGTATCGGGAACAAAACCTCAGCTAGTGCAAAGACTGAGGAATGCAGAACTAAACACCCAGGCAGGATCGACTGCCAGCAGTCCAGATGTGACTTCTTCGAGTACAACAAAGGTTACCAGTTCCACGGATGTGCATATTGATTCCTTGAGTGAATGTAACAGCAATAGGCAATCTTTGACATCCCCTCCAATTTCCCCTGATATGAAGACTACTGAACCCATGTCCCCCAGTAGCCCTCCATTTGAACCCCCTACATTCCAGCCCATTAAGACCCCATCTGTCTCCAGCCCCGGAAGCAACCCTTCTTCCGTCTGCTTCCACAATCCGCCTCCTGCTCAGGAGCAAACGAAATATGAAGAGATGACCTTGAGCCCTGCTGCTTCCAGTAACTCACTTCACCTAAAATCTCCCCCTCCCTCTGTCATTAAATCTCCCCCTCCCTCTGTTGCCAGTACAATAGGAGAAGGGAACATCGACATGCTGGATCTGTCAGAATACCGCATCCACGATGCCCGGAGCTCAGAGTTACTGAAGCAACAGCAGCAGAAGATTGAAGAGTTACAGCGTGCCTTAGAGTTATCCCAGATGCAGCTACTCCGGCAACAGTTTGGGGGAAGCAGAATGTATAACCCCCCACCTCCACCGCCTCCACCCCCACCACCTGCACAAAATCCACTGGCAAATAGGATGCATACCTCACTTCCTGTTTCCAGTGACCTTCAGCAATTCTTTCCCGACCTCAAGCTGACATCGCCTTCCACATCAAAGCCTCCTCCTTTCCAGGGACAAGACTTTGCCCACACAATCAATCAACATCCCAAAGTATTTAGCTTTGCATCACCACCAGCTAACGGACAGCCTTTCCAGTTTACAAAGAGCCACCCTGATCTTCGGAACGTATGTCCCACCAATGATATCATCACACCCAAGTCATCTTCACTGCCAAGTAGCCCGACAGAGGAAGCCATCTTGGAACTTGGGTCAGGACTTGCTAGAAGCATTACCGATCCAAACTTCATGCTACCCCCTCCAAACTATGAAGAGGCTGTGCGACAGAATAACGTACGCAAGGTGAGCAGTCACACATTCTCTTTCTTGAAATATCTGACAGCAGCATGCTGTTTATACTAAAAAAAATACTACTAAATGATATTGGAATAGCATGGATACATGAACTAAAATTTCCTACTCTTTGTGTTAAAATCTTCTTGCAGTAATAACCAACAAAGAGCAACAATTTGTAAATAATTGGTCTTCATTATATCTTTCCAGGCTCAGATGATGGGAAGTCCCCCTCCAGCGCATCCGGCAACATCATCAGCCCTGACAAGTATTAGGTCACCAATCCCTGCAAATGTTTCCTTGGATGACCTCTTAGAAGTCCTTGTAGGCCACGGATGTAAGTATTACATTATTGCTTTCCGCTATGGAAAAAAAAACAGATATCAAGAGTTTATCATGGAAATCAGGATCTTGGGAAAATGATACGAAAACAGTCAAAACCTACGGAAGTTCATCATGGAAAATAAACTCAATAATTGACTTTTTGCATTACCAAGTTTAGACAAATCCCAGGGAAGGTCAAAAATAATAAATCCATCACATCCAAAATTAAAAATTAAAAAATCATTACAAAAGGGGGAAATGATTTTTAAACAAAATGGAAAAACACAGGAAACTCTAAATTTATAAAACAAGAGTTGGCTGGAACTCATTGGTCAGTTTAATTAGATGGATACATGATTGTATATTCAATTAATATTCTGATCAGCAAACATCCTGAGTTGGCTGGAACTCATTGGTCAGTTTGATTAGATGGATACATGATTGTATAATCAAAAGGTTTTTTTTTGGGGGGGTGTGTCCAACTGTTGCTCTTATTCTGTCAGTACTCAGTATGTCATTCATCAGTCATCCTATGTCTGTCAGTGTTGCTGTCCTTGTTGGTAAGCATCTGGAAACCAGCTGCAGTTTAATAACTGGGGATAGAATGGTATTTAGAAGTTGAACCAGCTGCAGTTTAATAACTGGGGATAGAATGGTATTTAGAAGTTGAACCCACTGCAGTTTAATAACTGGGGATAGAATGGTTATTTAGAAGTTCATTCCATACTTAGGCTGTATTAATAATAAAATATATTTATAAAATGCAACAATTCTCTAAAAACATGATCAATGGTGCTGTTACACATAAAATATATAATTTATATATAATGATATAACTTTTTATTAAGATTTAAACAAGTTAACAGATTTTAATATGAAGTCGATAATATGATCTGGTCAGGAAAAGATGTACCAAAAGTTCAGATAAGAGGAATGAAGTGATAAGCACACTTATGGTTAAGATAAATAAGAGATTTATTTTAAAGTCTGTATTACACACAGAAATTATTTAATTTAGTTAGGCTACAAACAATGAATCAGCAGGTGAGCTTGAAGGTCATATCCAATTCAACTAGGCAGACAGTAAATTGAGCTTTATAAATATTAAGCTTCTTGCAAATTTTAAATGATCTTGATTCACAGTCTGTCTCATGGCGGAAACTTGTAAGCAGGATATTAATAACAGGGGAATTCCCTCTGTTTCTTCCCATAGATCCATTGGCATCCAGCGGTGGACAAAATGAACTTGAGCAAACACTTCCAGCTGCTTCACCACCTCCATCCTTCACTACCAACACCACCAGCACTGTCCAGCGGTCCCTTCACGACACCATTGCCAGCCCCGGACCCATGGAGGTGGACTCATACGACCTCTCCTCTGCCATGAATCACATCATGTCTGATAACAAAGTTAAGAACCGATATTCCATTCCATCCATGCAAATCGACAGCACCGATCCAGAGCACAACCTGCCCTCCCTAACCCTGGAGAGTGGGTCACCCGCGGAGAACGCCTTCCCGGGCGCTCTGTCTGCAGATAATGACCTCAACTGGTTAGATCTGGTGCTGCCCTCATCATCAGCAAGCAGCCACCCGGTTGGATCTAACACGGACAGCAACATTGCATCAAACTTTGGAAAAGATCCATTTCCTCTGAGTCTTGCAGATCTAACGGAGATCAACACCTCAACAGAATTTAACCACCATGATGATGATGTGTGGGATAACATACAGGTTACAGACTGAGGGACAAGTTGGCATGGGGGGGGCGGCACCTCAGGGTGTTTGGTGCTGTAACCCTGGGAACAGTCTCCCAGGGTAGTCTGATAACACCGATAAATTTCTAACCTTCTGCCACTCTGCCTCCTGTATGAAAAGATACTTTTTAATGTTGTAAAAGTTATAATGAATGGTGTGTTGATACAAATCTTTATATAACTCATAACTTGACTTAAAAGTGAGTACTAAAAAGAACAAATTAAAGTAAATCAAGGAGAGAAATCCACTAGATATTCTGCAGGCTGGACTGAAGCATTGTCTTAACATTGGACTTACCAATAACATGCAATGCCTTAAGACCAGAACACCATCCTTCACTAGAAAAGGCAACTGAAGTCATGAATAATTCTTGTTTGGTGGTTCATTCACTAAAATATTAAAAGAAGAAAAAACTGTAGATCCACGAATATTTAATATATATATAATAGAAGATTCTGTCATTCAGGTAGCAAAATCGGACCTGGGTACCCGGGAGCAAATACCCATTGGGATTAACTAAACTCACTGGGCATATAAATTTGGGCAAATTTAGCCACAAAGTTGCAAATTGTCATATTGAGTGATTTAGTTTAACTTTGTATTGTTTTTTTTTACTGACGAGCAACTTATTATACTACTAGGGCCTAGTCTATATACTACGGCCAAAATTTCTATAGTACATGAAGCCTAATATGGAGGTTTTTTTTACCGTAGTATACAACCTGTGCAAGGTACCATGCATGTTACTAAGGCCTAGGGGCCTACTAATATAACTACTCTAACTCTAGCCTACATAAAAACTTGGCCTAAAATACAAACACTGTTGATAGTGTATAGGCCTACTATAGTGTTAATACAGACACAGAAGGATGGTGACACCCCGGTATGCGCATTTTATAATGGTGGAGCCTATTCCTATGGAAATTTCCGTAGGAATCAGCCCTACAGGAACCACTATTCCTACGAAAATTTCCGTAGGACTAAGCCCTACACTGAGGAACCACTATTCCTACGGACATTTCCGTATGAATAAGCCCTACACTGAGGAACCACTATTC
>JAODFY010075342.1:0-18676 GCA_027580055.1 Paracaudina chilensis | reverse complement strand
TTATCATGTAGGATATTACTTCTCGAGACAACAAATCTACAACAAATCTAGTAGTCTCGCTAACCTAACCTAACTTAACATGTATGATATCACTTCTTGTGACAAGAAGAAAGTAATTGTATGTCGATTAGGTGGGGGCGCTGTTTAAAATAGCTTTCACCTCCTCGGATATCCGAGAAATCTACTAGAATAATTGTCAGGCCATCATCTTCTGTGATGTATTGGAATATGACGTTTATCACCCGTTTCACGCGGGGATGACTGTCAACTAGTATTACCGTTGCACTGCACAGAGAGAATGCATTCCTAAATTTACATGAAACGGAGGTTTTGTGCGTGAGTGTGTGTGTGGGGGGGGGGGGGGGGGTTCTTTTACGTGGACCTCCCCAACTCTGGAATACCTTATTTTCTGGGGAGGTCCAAAATAGTCCGATATTGCGTTTATTAATATCGTCAAACATTCATTTCACAGGTGAAAGGTAAAATGAATAAAAAACACAGGTGGTCTTTACTACTAGCTTAATCTAATTGAAAAAAAAACAAAAACATTAATTGGTATTTTATGTATACATGATCCTAATGATGTCATTCATGAAATCACAACTATATGCAACACTTAGCCTACATTAACACGCTGAAAATACGTAATATTGAACCAAGACCCCAGTTTAAATTCTAATGGCGTGCTCGCTTCGCGCGCCCGCAGATCACGTTGCTATTGGCTGTTGGGACCTCTCCCCCAACTTTCAACACGTGGTTGCCCCTTTGCTAGAGAACTTAGGTAAAGACATTTAATAGTGCAATTTAGTTGGATTATCATCATTTTTGATAAGCTATTGTAGACCTAATTGGCTACTGTCTTGCTGCAGTACGGTTGTTTTGAAATATGGATATGACAGTTTTAAGTTTTATTCTAAATTTAGTGATGCTGTGTGTTATCATAACATTGTATAAAAGAATAAGGATTAATGAGGGAATATTACGTCGTCTCTCAAATGCTGAATCAATGAGACAGAGATCGCCCCATGCACAGACTGTACGCGGACCCTCAACTGAAGGAGTTGAGCAAGTTGCACCCGTCACCTCGGTAACATTGTCTGCATTTGCTCGTGTCACTGTCAGTTCAGAAGAAGAAGACAATCACACATACATGTCTATGGTAGACATACACCAATCGAACCAAACTCCACCAGCCGCACCCAACTCACTTTCAACTGAAGCAACCAACTCCTTCAATGACTTATATGGTTTCTACCCAAGTTGGCAGTGACAATCTCAGTGCTGATCAAAATAATTAATTTGTATCAGTAACGTACAGATATATATATATATATATATATATATATACTACAGTACAACACGCGTACGCTTGGCAGCTTTCAAACTCTGAATAGTGCATGTTACGACTCTTCTCAATTCGCGCCAATTTCGTCCAGTATAAATATATAATGCATCGTGCACGTGCTGACTATAGCGTTGAACCAGTGGCAGCTTGGTCAGACTGGAAATCAACGGTGGACTAAAGGTGAGTAACTAGTATTATACATTACTGCATGTCATTATTGTCATATTCCAATACGATTTAATATTCAGTATAAATATTTTGTCTACGTATAGAACTCGCCAAATGAGGACGTTCACCAGTTTAGGCCTAGGCAAGGCCTTATTACTTAGTTATCCTTGCACTGTATACTGCACAGGCACATTTATTTAACAGTGTATACTATAAATAATAGTATTTTGAAGTACACAGTAGTATAGCGTAAACTGCAGGGGTGACCAACCTGCGGCCCGAGGAAGTCCAGCAAGAACTTCTCTAGATCAGTCAAAAAAAAAAAGAGAATATTATTTGGAAATATTGGTTCAAATAATAGAAATAGGGCCTATATAATAAATCCAGGAGGCATAAATAACAGATAAATATTTCGTAACATACTTTAGTACAGTATATCTTAATTCGTACAGTATATCGGCCAATACACATAGCTGGACCAGCTGTCAAGACATTTGACGCACCGTGTCTATTTATAGTTCGATGATTCCAGTTATGCATGCCCCGCCCTCTTGACACTTCACAGGTGCATGCTCTTTTGTAATAATTATTAATAAATAAGAAATTTTAGACATAAAATCCTTATTTCAAGGCTGAACACATTCAGCTTAAAACACTTGGGAAGTGCCATTTCCGGACATCTGGGGGGGTTGAAAATGCAAAAAAAATCGTCTACGCTCTGCGCCAACGGGTGGCGCTCCGCTTAGATAGTCCTGCATGGCGGCCCGCCATGAGAACTGAAAATGGCAATGTGGCCCTCAGCTGTAAAAAGGTTGGTCACCCCTGGCGTAAAGTTACAACAAGTGCCTGTGTACGTAGTTTTATGAAGAACTAGCAGTGTGTATTTAATATAACTACTGCCATACTGGTGAGTGGTGACATCCCTATGAGTATGTTTCGACGTTTCTAGCCTTTATGTTCCGACGTCTCTATCATTTATGTAACAACAATTTTTCGGAAAAAATGGGGAACCATGATCCAGACCATTGCGTTTCATACGGGAAGTGCGACAAAAGGTTTCTTGTGCTTAAAACCATATTCCAAAACAAAGTCCCTGACTACATAGGCCTATAGTATTAAAACCATACCAAATCAAAGTCCCTGACTACATAGGCTATAGTACAGTAATATTGAGTTCTTATTCTTAATTTCCTTTGTCTATGTAGTATGTTGACCAAAACTATGTCTTGCCTAAATCTACATGTGATAAGCCTATAGCATTTGTTATAATCTTTGCTTGTTGTTATGTCAAATTGGTTGTATTTAAACTTTTGTAGTAGGCCTACTACAGATTTGGAATTTGGCTTTAACCTCAAGGTACCACATGCATTATTATGGGAATGTGGTACATCTCCCTCAGCTAGGCCACTGCATGGTTAGAGAAACCTTCACATCACTGTTATTACAATATTTTGATGTAGCATCAATATTGAATAGTACAAAAATAGGGCACGGAATCACTACATAGAGTTGCTTTCTTGTTCTTACTCTAAATGTAGGTGAAAAATGTCTCACCGTTCATGTGTAAGTACATTTGAATGCATGATCAATTGAATCCATTTTATGTTCATTTTATTTCCAGTTCCTTTGAATGCATGCTAAATGTAGGGGAAAAATGTCTCGCCGGTCTTGTGTAAGTTTGAATTTTTTTTGAATGCATGATCATTTGAATGCATTTTATGTTCATTTCATTTTATTTCATGTTCCTTTGAATGCATATATGTTCAATCCAACTAAATGTTATTTAGTCCCTTAGCCTGTTCACATACAAAGTTCAGGGTATAGTAGAGGAGAGTATGCTACTGTAGTTCTTGCTGTTACTTGCTTTACTGTATTTTCAGAAAAATGCTCTCAGAGGCAGTTTGTTTTGGGTTCTCAAAAGTACAACTGATAGTTTTTAAATAGCCTGTTGTTTGAAATACTGCATGTGGTGGAAAGGAAATTAGATTATATAGGGTCTGCATAGTGTGGTTTTTGATGTTAATTCATCTCGTGATTTTTCATCTTCCACAACAATATAATAACATCCATTGGCATTTTTATACTTTATAAACAGTAATTTATTTTAAGACAGACAATAATTTATGGAAAACCTAGCTAAACAGGGGAGAATTTAGAGGCAACAATTTCTGGACACCCCTTATACGAATGTCATGCAGTCTATGGGCGAAGCGCTAGATTTGAAATTGTGTGGTAAAGTGGACCCAACGATTTTCCAAAAGGGGTATGGAGAGTTGGATTCGTGTTGCTGTCATATACGTACAGTAGTATGTATAAACTTATATACGGCTCTGACGCAAAAGCAATCAGTAAATTTCAGATTAAGACACAATTAAATAGCCTTATTTGAGGAAGCATTTTTCAAAATGAGAAGTGGAATATGATCTTTTCTTCCTAGGGGAGCCTACTTCACACTTTTCTGCTTCCAAATGAATGAAAATGAGGTGAAATAGTTCACGATAACTAACGTTCAATATGCAATATCATGGCGAGTCAATGTTATGTGTCGATTTATTCACAAGTAGCTTTACTTGGTCGTCATCCCGCATGCGCAGTGCATGCGCAGTAGCTATCTCCGAACTAGCTTATTAATGACAATGTTTGAGTAACACCGACTATAACAGTCTGCGGGATGACATGCGATAACATATAGTGTAGCACTCCCCACTAAATGCGTCAATACTTACGTGTTACCCTAACTAGGTCATCCCAAGTTCAATTTAACGGCATTGGCATCTTCAGTCTCCTTGTTGCCCTTGAAGGCATTTAGGAGTTAATACTATCTGACCAGTATGCCTTCAATAGAATAGAATAGTTTCTGCTGTAAATGTGGTGTCATGGAGTAAAATATTCCTAATTTCATTATATAATTTATTTCAGCGATCACTTGTCGGTAAGAAGTCAGATGTGGAAATTGTGTTGGAGTTGATACACAAACAAAAGGACCCACCCTGGTTGGAAGTGAGAAAAGTTGATAACATAATTGGTGAGAAATTGTACTTTGACATACTGTTATGTACTGTATACGTAGTCTTTACTTGGAAGTTGATTTCACAACTCATTTTTAGTGCAAGTTGAAACCAGGCAATGTTATTACATTGTTAATGCCTATTTTAAGATCCTTTTAAGTATTTGAAGTCTATTTAAGAATATTTTCTTCAACCGTATGGGGTAACGCCGCAGACCGCGGACTACACGTGGTTTTGTAATCATAGGCTGATCGTTTCAGTGACAAACTAACCAACGTTAGGTCCCAAGAAGTTTTCATAAATTCATTCATGGACCGACCAGAATGCGATATGTTTGATTGGTTAAATTGATTTTTATATTGCATACGTGCCGTACAATTCTAAATAATGAATTATCTAGATTTGGCATAAAATGCTACACAACCCGAGAACATAATGGCCATACTGCAACTTTTCAAGAGTTTCTGACAACGAACATCAGCAATAAATTCCCCATTGCTACAACATAGGAAAGCTCTTGATGTTTCATAGATTTTCGTACACAGTTCATTCATTGGGTAGGCCTAGGCCTAAATACATAAGTCACGCCGCGATTTTAGAAATGAAAAAAGTATCGAGTCAAAGCTCAAAGTAGATCAAATTTTTATTTATTAATGAAGACCAAATAAAAGAAAAAATGATACAAGGATTGTTTGATAATCTTCAAGCTAGTAATAAGACCTTTAATTTTGAAAACGGCACGAGGGTGATTTTCTTACAATTCTTTAAAAAAAATCGCTCCAGTAATATTACGGAGGCTCTTATTTACACTACAGGGTATTTCCGACGCTACTATGTACGTATACACGTGCATAGTACTAGTACTGTATGCATTGGGGCGTGTTTGGTGCCAGTGATAGCATGGTACAGCTCAATAATAATGCAACAAACAACGTGAGTAGTAAATTGCGGACCTAACAATGACAATTTTGTATCGTTACGTAAAGTCACAGCGCGATGTTTGAAAGTTAAAATAAACATTTTTTTTTTTAGTAATAGCTATGCGACCATTCTTGTGTGGGGACGGTAGTCAAAATAATGAGGCATGTCGGCGGTCATATGCACAAAGGGCACCACGGCCATCATGGCCGTAAATTTTGTCCTTTTTTAGGGCACTCACAGCCATCATGAAATTTTCGGTGGACATGTCCGCCGTGTCCGAGGGTTAATCTCATCCCTAAGAGTAGACAATAATAGGCTATAAAACGTTAGGCTAAACTGTCACAAAAATGTGGTGAGTGGATTTTACAACTTGGCGAGTTGAATATTGGTAATGGTGGTCGCCAATTGGCGAGTGGTTTTAAAACAATTTGTCAGACCCTGATGAGTTATTATAATTTCCCAATCAAGTTGTGGTGCTTTATCCATATTTCACCTCAAATGACCCCTGTTGACCAACTTGACCTCCATGTGACCTCAACATTTCCCACTAAGTATGACAAACACACATCCAAATATGATCTCAATTGAAGTTTCTCCATCAAGTTATGGTGTTTGTTCTCTTGTTTGACCTCAAATGACCCCTTTTGACATCCATGTGACCTCAACATTTTCGACTGGGTATGATAAATACACACACCAACTATGAGCTGAATTGAAGTTTCCTCATATTTTAGATAATTTTACCTCACATGACCTCTGCCGACCTCCATGTGATCTCAACATTTTCGACTAAAAATGATGAACACACATACCAAGTATGATCTCAATCAATGTTTCCCCCATCAAGTTATTGAGTTCTTATCTACATTTGACCTCAAATAACCCTAATGACCTCCACGTGACCTCCACATGACCTCCACATTTTCGACTAGGTATTGTAAACACACATGCCAACTATGAGCTCAATTGAAGTTTCCCCCATCGAGTGTTTTTTTCTTATATTTGACCTCAAATTACCCCTGTTGACCTCCCCGTGTCATCAACATTTTTGATTAAGTACGATCAACACCCATACCAAGTATGAGCTCAAACGAATTTTCCCCAATCAAGTTATGGAGGTTTAAAAAAATCACCAATTGACCTCTGTTGACCCCACACAACCTTTGCCCTCTACCAAAAACAATAACAACCTCCTTACCATGATACATCTGTACACCAACTATGACAATCATCCACCATTTCGTTATTCAGTTATAGAAAAAGAACCAGAGCGTCACACGTACACACACACATTATACAAAAGCCAACTTCAAAGGTCCCTTTTCAAGGAACCAAAAATTGGGCTGTCACCATTCATCAACAATCGTGAAAATTGCGATACTAGTTTCCCCATGATTCGATAGTGTCATCCTTTAAGTATTGCGAGACCCCCTCCCCCACTCCAAAAAATGTATCTAGCATTCTAGCAAAAAATAAAGTCACTGGGAGTCTGGGAAGATATTTTTGCGCATGCCAAGTAGCCTACATGAACTAGCATACATGAATATTGTCTCAAATACAAGGCTATATGAAAATTGCCTTCTCCCTAAGTCAGGGAAATTACTAGACTATTTTTTTCGCAGGAAACATAGGCTACATGAACTACTGGGCATACAGTACCTTTATTTTGTTAATATATAAGTTTATGTTCCACATGCCCTCGCCCATCTGGGAAATTCTACCATTTTGTGCACAATGTATAGGCTAACATGAACTATATGTAGGCTAGTGTGAAGTGTCATACTATGAAAATTGTCCCTCCCTCAGTGTCCGGAAATTCTATTAGTGCGCTCGAAGTACAGCCTATACAGTGGTACAGAAACGGTCCCTCTTCCCTGTCACCCTCCCTCCAGCTTAATTACCTTGTGAGGTAGATCCTGGGTTGTATCATGTTTTTTTTTTATCTACCATGTATTCATTCATCAGTATTATCTGTGGATATTCAGGGGGACACTTGGCGTCTGTATGATGACATCCTACATTGGGGGGGGGGGGGGCTGTTGCACAGGCTCATAAGCATGGGGTTGCTAAATTGTAATGTAGGCCCATATGTAGGTTACTGTACAACAATTTTAGCTAAGTTTGGCTGAGTCAACAGAGTTCCCCCGCGCCGATATAATGCTCACTATGCCACTGATGCAAGTTCATGATATTGTAGGGTTCATGTAAAACCCAGTCTCTTCTCCGTGTGACCCCACCCCCCTCATCCCAGTTTTCGGGATAATGTACACGTGTATCAGGCATCAAAAGAATGGGCCATTTTTCCCGTTGATAGACATACATACATGTATGGCACTAAATGATGGCTCATTATATAATCAGGATATAATACCTGCATATTTAGCACAGAGTCTGATTCAGGGCTAATAAAAACCACACCTACGTATGAAATTAAAAGTCTGTCATCACTAGCCTAAAGTAGAACCAGTGGTGTCCCCAATGCAGGGGTGTAGCTAGAAATGTATAACTGAGGTATGGGGGGGGGGGAGCACATTTTGAGGGGGCAAAATTTAAATGATAGGCCTAATCTGTCAGTGATATTTCCTCCAAAAAAAATTGGGGGGGGGGGCTGACGTGGCCCCCGTGGCTGTGCCACTGCACCAAGGGATGGGAGGCTCGCATTGGGGGGGGCGGGTTTCTCCCCCCTACAAAAATGTGTGCCCTCTCAAATGAAATTTGTTCCAATAACAAAAAAAAAACACTACTTTGCTTGTAAACACTCTCATGCAAAAGTCATATTGAACAAAAATTATCAGGGAACGAAGCTTCCACCATCAAGAGCTGATGAGATAGCCCGTACAAATGTTCTCACACAGTAATTGCTTGATGTACATTCCTAACAGCGGAATTTGTCATCTGCAGTGCCACCCTGTGATGTCATGGTGCCCCTCTCAGTGCCCCCCTGAGCAGAACTCTTTAGCCATGGCGTAGAACCATTCGTAACAAACAGTTATCAAGAAGGGCCACGGAAATGGCCTATAAATATTATAATAATTCTTTGGTTCCCATGTGGTAATTTGGTCTTGAAAGTTTAGGGAAACGTGTAATTGTTTTGTGAATTACCAATTTTCAGCGAAAAACGCTAGATTCCACTAAATTTGAAAAACGCTTAGCCTAGAATCCTAGAAAAGTAGGGGAAAAAACCCTGCTAGATCTAGTGTAAAAACACTAACGCTGGTCCAGGGCTAGAAATAACCGACGGCACCGATGGCTATGGCTATCGTGCCCTTGCCGATGGCCGCTGTGCCCCATAAAAAATCATTCAAAGTTAACAAAAACCGATAGCCATTTGGCCGTGCCCTTCCCTTATCTTATTTCGAGCCCTGCTGGTCACCCTGGTGGTTACGATGATGACGATGTTGATCAATTATTCTCTAACGCTAACGCAGCTAACGTCCACTTTAATGTGGCCTGTATAGCTTCAATGATAACATTTGGAAATGCTTGTATTGAAAACTCCAAAACCATTCTGCATCGGAACGGTGTGAAATGTTATGTCAGGTATTTCTCTATTTTATCAGGTCGAGGACTCTTTACAGAGAAGCAAATTGAAAGTGGCAATTTTATTGTAGAGTATGCTGGGAAAGTCTGTTCACAGGATGATGGAGAACTCAGAGATGATCAGACTTACATCTTTTATTTTCATTTTGGAAAAACTAAACTATGGTGAGTTCATAAGAATAAATAGAAATAGCTAACTGAATCTAAATTGAATACAGTATTTGTGTTAATTTTAGACTAAAGTATGTAAGGGCCTTAATTGACAATGTCTAGACCTATCAACTCAAGACTTCTTCTGGTTTTCTAAAGAAAAGGCTGTTTGTGATTTTTCTAAGCATCAGGGGGATGTTAAGCAAGTCTTTCTATTATTGATTCCTTGGCATCAGAGATGCTACAGTAGTTGGGCAATTGTAAAAAATGGATTGAATCTGGTACAGTGTACGTTAAAAACTTGAAACAACGTTTCAACAAAGGTTGCTCTGACCTTTTCTGAGTTCTGACTGACCTTGAAATTTTGGTAACAAATATTCAGCATCTCCCCCCTCCCCCCACACACACACATACGCACACACAAAAAAAAAGATTCTCCAGTACTACCTAATGTACATTGTGTCTTTAACCCCTATTCGATTAGAGATGGAAATATTGGACGATTGAATTTTATTTTCTTCAAATTGTGAAAAATTAAAAAATACTGCCACCTATTATACATCAAAGAATAGCATTTTGAGAGCTTATTCCAAATCTGTTGTTTTTTGGATAGGGTCCTATTGAAGTTTTTTGACTAAAATACAGTAGGAATTGTGTTTTTCCTCATTTTTATCCAATTAATTTTAATTTATATGAATGAAAAAAGCTATGGTTTCACTCGCTGTGGGGGCCCTGTGCAGAATTTTGTCCTAAAATCTAACATCAAAAAACGTATTTACAAAGGAAAAAATAATAAGCAAATTATTTATAAATATTTGGTTAGTCTTGGAGAAAAACAGAAAGATAAGTATTGCTTTCTAGCCTAACACATCATTGTGTGTGTACATTGCAGTCTTCTGAATTTTTTTTTTAACATAAATGATGTTGTACTAGTTTTATGCATTTACAAATGACAGTTGGGCGTCAGTAGTACAAATTATAAGCTGATAAAATCAAGCAACACACCACAATTTTTTTTTTTTTGGGGGGGGGGAAATCCCCCCAACAAAATCCAAAATGCGGGATCGTCAAGAAAAGTGTGGGAATCCCGCGCTCTAGCGTGAACACTGGTACATTGTACGCACATTGACAATAAAATTAGGTCAAGTCATTAACGCAAAATAAAGTTTATGATCAGAAAAATATAATGATCATCATCATTAATGAAATATGAAAAACAAAACAAAATACAACCCTGCCTGCCAGTCTATACCAATTGGGAAATATTTGCACCAAATTTACATATTTTTGGCCTAATTACAGTAGCATATTCCAATGGACCCTGGACCAAACATTTCTGATAGTCCAACTGAGTTCCCTTTTAGAATATCAAAACTTGTAATGATAAGTTTTGTAAGGAAATTAGAAAAAAAATATCATGTCCCAAAAAGTTTCTAAATTTGTTTTGAAAAACCAAATCATTTGAAGCATTTAAGGGTTAATTGAATGGTGGGCATACAAGTAAACCAAATTTTATAGAGGGAAAATTAGGGTGATCCTATTTGCAAAACCATTTCTGGATCTGTCCGTGGGCCAACATCGGTGGAATTGTTTATAAGACCTATTTATATACCGATTATTGTGAAAATTTGTGTCAAAGTACTAATTCTTATTGCTTTCCAGTATTGATGCTTCAGATGAAGAGCACAAAGGAAAGTATGCAAATGATGAATGGATTCGGCCCAATGCAGTGGTTAGGCTACTGACAGACAAAGTGGATAACAGACCAATCTTGGCTATTTTTGCATTAAGAAAGATATATCCAGGCGAGGAAATCAGATATAATTATGGGCAGACGAGTGCTGCATGGCGTAGAAAGGTTGGTATTTTCAGTAGTTTGGATTAAATATTGTTGAATTTTTGATTCCTTGCAAAAAGGAATCTATGCAGTCATGCTTGTGTGTGTGTGTGTGTGTGTGTCTGTGTGTGACAGAAAGCTTGTAAACACGGTAAGTCGATAACGCAATGTCAGATCATTGTCAAACTTGCTAGGTGGATGACCCATAGTGAGTAGATGACGAACTCATAAATATTCATGAGTGGGAGGGGCTTAGAACCGATATCTTAAAATGTAAATGTCCGATTTTGTTCAAATTAGTTTTGGTGGCATCGGTAGAGAGTGGGGTACATTTGTAATTGGTATGGTGGATTGATCTCATATTTAGTACCGTATATGTATTGTTAATATTGACATTGTCTCAGCCGTCCTAAAGTGGATTGATCTCTTAATTGGTAATGATGCTCAACCTTCCTAATTATTTA
The DNA here is from genome assembly GCA_027580055.1 of Paracaudina chilensis. Taxonomy (NCBI): domain Eukaryota; kingdom Metazoa; phylum Echinodermata; class Holothuroidea; order Molpadida; family Caudinidae; genus Paracaudina; species Paracaudina chilensis. The sequence continues at coordinate 7,243 of JAODFY010075342.1, read as the reverse complement.
TCTCAGAGTTGGTATATATATGGTGGATTTATATCACAAGATTAAAGTAAAGGGAAAAAATGTCAATGCCAAAGAATCACAAAGCCAGTGGCTTTCTGGTTAAACCTGATTTCCTGAATTGTGCTCTTGAATTTCCTGAAATAAGGTGACGATTTCCCGTTATATAATAACAAAATGTCTACTAAGTGACAAGATTAGTGGAGCCTTTGAGGGTAACACATTATTTAGATCATCATTCGAAAAAATACGAAATGAACTGTGACTACTTTTCACTTCATATTTTTATTGGAAACAATCCCAATGAGAACATAGGCTAGGCCTAGCCAAGCTAACCTAGCCACTGCAGAGATCGCAACTTTTCTAGAATTACTCTAAAACAAAATTTGTATCTAGTAGTTTGTTTGAGTAATTCAATATATTATTGGCCATAATCTTAAGCCTGGTATCAACATTATAGCCTATTCTATGTACATAGCAGTAGCATGAACTGGGGGGGGGGGCATACAGAATAGTCTACAGAATAAACTAGGATACTGCATAGCTAATGCCGCGCATTATAAGGACAGTGTGTGTAACTTTTGGCTCGAATTACGTAGCATATTGATCAATCAAAAACTTGATATAATGCAGTTCCTGCTCCTGTTCGTATTAGTCATATATGCATGGCACTATACAGAGCACGTGGGTGTCGTTATAAGTATAACATTGAAAGCCCTGTGTTTTAGTTTGAAAGCCGTAAAAACAACGGGGCTTGAATTAGAATGAAATAAAAACATTTTCTAAGACTTGATTTCATGGCATTTTAAAGAATTAAAAACTCTTTTTCAATGATTTTGAAGAGAAAAATCGATGTCCCTAAATTGGAATGCTGATTGCAGTTGGTTCGATGGAATATTTTGACACCTCTTGTTGCCGAAATCATTGCGTCCGATCGGACGCAATAGGTTAGGCTGGCCTGATTTTTTGGCGTCTAAATCACTGAAAAACATGTCATGGACGCGGAGACGCAATCCAATGCGAACCCTGCCCTATACTGAAAATTCAGATTTAAATCAAAGGCAAAACCTTCAGAACGTTAATACAACAGGTGTATTGATTGGTTGAGGGTAATTAAAAAAAAAATGAAATAGTAAAGCGACAAAACCACAAAATATAAACCACCATTTTCTCAAGCATTTCCTATCTCTCATTGATGAGCAAACTTTGTTGGGGTCTCCTCTCATGTACGAAAATAATGGATCTGATCGGAATTCTGAAAACGATACCTGCAGTCTTATTTTCTGAACAGAAGAAAATGGTCACGTGATAATCAGCACGGTTTTCATTCGTCTATGACTCATAGACTGTAAACATATATAAGCTGAACAATGATGATGAGTAATAAATAATCTTTGAACATGTACTGTAAGATGAGAGTCCTTATGAGATATGAAAAGCAACTGAAAAAATTACTCAGGAATAGCTCCATTATATACTGTTTGAAACACATCCAGAAAACAAAGGAATGTAAAATGCTGTAATAGTATACATTGTTATAATACAAGTGCATAACGTTAACAATGGAACATTCTGGAAGACTTCTGGAAGAGAACTAGAGTTCAAAGTTCACTGAAAGTTCATTTAGAGTTCATTTTGCTGAAATAACACAACAAACACCAAATCTTCAAAGTGGGGCCTGGGTCCCCTATAGACCCAAATGTAATGCTGACCCGGCCCCCTTTTGAGGACCATTTTGATGACCTCATTTTTTTTTCGCTAGAGTGTCCGTACAACTATAGTAACCTGGTACAACTGGTAAAATAGACATTTCCATGTTGGAGTTTCATCATCTAGCTCCACAATGAAATACTTATAGTATCCCTAGTTAGCACTATATATGCCACAGATTGTGTTATTGGTTCTACATGTTATAAAGAACTGCGTTGGAACCATAACTATTCAGTTCTAGTCTACTTTCACTGTGATTCAGGAGCCTACTTAACTGGAACCTAATGGCAGAACTACATGAAGGCCTAGCTAGTATCATACTAACGTTACGGTATGAAGCTCTGATGACGTCATCATCAGTCTATAATGACCTCATATGTATTCCCTAAATGCAAACTCAGCACTAATATTTGCCCTTTTACATTTTTGTCACTGCAGAGAAATTGACAAATAGAGATCATAAAATTATAAATAATGTTGTACAAAGCTCCAAGATCATTAAGAACCAATATTAATAGACAGAACAAACCCAACACTAACACTTGGCTTTTAACTTTTAACTCACTGCAGAGAAATACATGTAGAGCAGAACCACTGGCACCATCTGAACCCGAACATGGAGATTCACCAGCTAAACCCGATCAGAAAGTTTCATCAGATAAACCAGATCAGAAAGTATTACCAGCTGAACCTGAACAGGAAGTTTCACCAGCTGAACCCAAACAGGCAGTTCCACCAGATGAACCCGAACAATCAGTTTTACCATCTGAACCTGAACTGACAGTTTTACCAGCTCAACCCGATCAGGCTGGTCCAACAGCTGAACCCAAACAGGCAGCTCTACCAGCTGAAAATGAACAGCCAGTACCAACAACTGAATCTGATCATGCAGTTTTGCATTCAATTTTACCAGCTGAACCTAAAGTTGCAGTTTTGCCAGCTAAACCTGATCAGGCAGTTCCACCAGCTGAACCCATACAGCTAGTTCCACCAGCCGAACCCGAACAGCAAGTTTCAACAACTGAATCTGAACGGGCAGTTCTACCAGTTGCTGAATCTGAACAGGAAGTTTCACCAGCTGAATCCACAAAGGCAGGTCTAACAGCTGAACCCGAACAGGCAGTTCCACCAGATGAACCCGAACATGCAGTTCCACCAGATGAACCTGAACATGCAGTTCCACCAGATGAACCAGAACAATCAGTTTTACCACCTGAATTGGAACTGACAGTTTCAACAGCTAAACCCGATCAGGCTGGTCCAACAGCTGAACCCAAACCGGCAGTTCCACCAGCTGAACCCAAACAGGCAGCTCTACCAGCTGAAAATGAACAGCCAGTACCAACAACTGAATCCGATCATGCAGTTTTACATTCAATTTTACCAGCTGAACCTAAAGTTGCAGTTTTGCCAGCTAAACCTGATCAGGCAGTTCCACCAGCTGAACCCATACAGCTAGTTCCACCAGCCGAACCCGAACAGCAAGTTTCAACAACTGAATCTGAACGGGCAGTTCTACCAGTTGCTGAATCTGAACAGGAAGTTTCACCAGCTGAATCCACAAAGGCAGGTCTAACAGCTGAACCCGAACAGGCAGTTCCACCAGATGAACCCGAACATGCAGTTTTACCAGCTCAACCCGAAATGACAGTTTACCCAGCACAACCCAAACAGTCAGTTTCACCAGCTGAACCCAAACAGGCAGTTCCACCAGATGAACCTGAACAATCAGTTTTACCACCTGAACCTGAACTGACAGTTTCACCAGCTCAACCTGAACAGTCAGTTTCACCAGCTGAATTTGGTCAGACAGTCCCACCAACTGTACCTGAAGAGGCGGAAGCTATCATCAGTAAAGACCTATTTCCTGGAATCCAAGTTCCAGCATATAAGAGCAAGGTTAGTGGGAAACGTGAATATAGTAGCAAGCAAGCTTGTTTTTGCTGCCGACAGATGCTGTGTAAAATGAAGCGACATTTGATTAGTGAGCACTCTGACAATGTTGAAGTAGCCAAAGCGCTGAGCAAACACAAAGTCGAACAAGACCTAAATTTTGAAAGGTTGCGTCACTTGGGGAATTACAAGCACAACCTTCGCGTTTACGAGAAGAAAAGAGGTGACCTTCTTGTCCTAAGAAGATCTGTTCACCCAAAGAAAGCAGAGGATTATCTTCCCTGTGTGCATTGTTTGGGATTTGTCGAAAGAAGTTGTCTCTGGCACCATGTTAGGAGCTGTAAACATAAACGACCAGGGTTTGATGAAAGTGATGTTGAGGAGGATGAGGAGAATGGATCAGATTGGTCATTAGTAGGTAGGTGCAGAATGCTCTTAGATGGAAGCAGAACAACATTCAAAGCAGACCACCACAACTACAAGAACCTGAAGGACATTGTAGTTGTAAGTATGAGGGAAACTCCTGAAGGAATTAAAGAGGTTGTGCACGATGATGATCTAATTCTGAACTTTGGTTCTGTCCTTTTGGAGAGGTCTGGCAGCAGGAGACGGCACTACATTGCATCAAAGATGAAGCAGTTAGGTCGACTTGTTAAAATGGTCAGTAATCTTGACAGAAAAGTAAGTCTGATGGATTGCATAAATCCCTCCAAGTTTGACCTAGTTGTTAAGGCAACAAAAGTAATTTCGGGGGAGCAAAACAAAACCACAAGAAATGGGGTTCAAATGACAGACAGGCCTTCATATGGACTACATGTTGGGCATTCTCTCAGAAAGTGTGCAATGATCAAATTAGGTAGAGCAATTCGGTTGAAGGACCCTTTTATGAAAGCCGAGGCTGAAGACTTTGACATACTGTTCAAATCCGAGTGGACAGACAAAATATCCTCACCGGCATTGCAAACCCTAAAAGAGCGCCAGTTCTACAAAGAACAAGAGATACCAACCACTTCAGACCTGAAGAAACTAAATGAATACAGCAACCTTCAGGTTCGAGAAGGCGTCAAACGGTTGCATGAGAAACCAAATAAACAAAATTGGATCAAACTCTCCAAAGCATTGTTTGTTGTAACCACTGTATTCAACCACAGGCGGGGAGGAGAGGTTGCTGAGATGCAAACTTCTTCTTTCGAAGACCGACCTGCAAGAGGGACAACAAATGGGGAGATGCTGAATAGCTTATCTGCATTGGAGAAGAAGTTACTAATGAGGTATGTTATATATGAAAAACGTATTGCTTATTTCCAGTAGAATCTGTCCACATTACAGAATTCCACTTTATAACTCTGAATATGTCATAACTGAGTATAGAAGGTTATATTTAATATAACAGATGTGAAATTTCCAGAGTAATACAGAATTCCAGATTTGTTTATTATGTTTCCTTCTTGGTACTTATAATGTCTTGGACTGTGTCATTCCATATAGATTTTCCCAAAGGGAAGGCAACATTTCAAACTGATTGCAAAAACATGCAAGGGTTCATAATTTAACTTTAGAAACTTTAAAAGTGTCACAAATCTTAAAAAAGACATCATTAAAAGTTATTCTCTGGAACTTTACAATCCTCAGGAAATTAAATAACAAATATTGCCCCTTAGGAAAATAATCTGCCAGTCAGTAATTCTCAGACATTCTTGGTACACAATCATTTCAAACCACATTGGTGGTTGGAGTGTATTATAAACAATTGGTGCCAGGGTTAAGTGTGTCCACTTAATCCCTTAGCCCATGGCTCTCCCTAATCGGGGTGGGATTTGCGCGACAATGGTCCAGAGGAGGCTTAAGTCCGCCCCTTTGTGTTCACAACAGCGCAGGTCGTCACGCCACAGTGCCCCCGCACCCCGCCGAGAGAATTTCCAGGTGCCTACTGCCAGTTCCGAGCTGCGCGTGGCCAGGGAAGGAGGTGGGTCACATATGACCCAAACGTGAGCTTAAAGGTTATACGACTCCATACTGTTGATAGTTACATACCAGCGAACACAACAATTGTTCAAATTGCTCTCATTTGCACACCCTTCGTTGGATTTCGAAAAAACTTGGTCACAATAACCACTGGGTGGAGGGCCATCAGGTGGGCCCTGAAATTCTAGATCGAAGGTCACATGTGAGCCAAAAGGGCCCTATTTGTCCCGTTTTATGGAAACATGCTATATATGTCGGCTTCTACAGATTACATGGTACAATTTTGAAATTTTGTCACAACAGTCCTTTGGTAAGGTACCTTTGGATTGAGACCAACACAGATCAAAGTGTTAAAATCTTGTAATCAGTGTATCTCATCAATCAGTGTCATATAGCACTTGGTGTGTGTTTAGCATAGTTACTAGCTTGATTGCTGTATGTTTTAGTTGCTGTGAAAAGTCATCACTCAGTAAATACTATAAAGAGTATTAACCTGTTCTCCTGGACTTCAGACTCCCACAGTCCAATAACACACCACCGCAGTGTAATTAGGGGGGGGGGGGCATTTGATATGATGTCCCCCACAACAATTATTGGTGGGGGGATATGTCCCTCCCCCATGATCTCCGCCCTTGATCATATTCCTGAGAGCTTTCATACAAGCTTCCCTTGTGGAGATATCATATAATTTGATGTTGTGGAGTCTTTGTAGGCTGTGAGTGAAGCATTGTTATAATCTTAACTCACTAAAAACTCATATATAGGAAATGTGGGGACATTATGTCCACATAATGTTGGCAATATAAGGAGATGACTACCAAGACCCATGCTAAATCAATACTAATGTTAACTTATTAAAAAAGCCTATTTGACTACATATAATTTTTTTATGCATGGCTCCAAATATTGGAGGGGGGGGGGGGGGCATTTGATATGATGTCTCCCTCAAAATTCAGTCTATTCTTATAAAATAATTGAATTAGAATATTTGTGTAGCCTGAAAGTAAATAATGTTATCGAGACTTTATAAATGAAAATGTGGAATAAATAATTATGGGGACTGTTGAAATTATGGGAACATTCATGTATAGGAAATATGGGGACATTATGACCACGTAGTGTTGGCAATATAAGGAGATGACAATGTGTTACATTTAAATTTGTGTGGATTTCACAGATATAGATGTGAAGGAGAATAGTATATGCAGGCATGTGCAACCTGTGGACCGCGGGCCAAATGTGGCCCTTAATTGGCTCCCTCTTCTGCGACCCCCGAAGCAATATAAAATTTGCCCTATCTGCGGCCCTTGACTTATTATTTGACCACCATTTGGAGTTCACATTCTGTCTAGCCATAAATCATAGACAGGTATATTAAATAGGGGTCTGCCCGATATTCATAAGGTCCGCTATTCATAAGGGTCATTGTTCATAAGGTTCGTTATTCAAAACGTGCATTTTTTCAATAAAAAGGTTCGCTATTCATAATTGAAATAAAGGTTTGTTGTTCATAATAAAAAGGGATCATAATTCATAAGGGCCGGTATTCATAATGGGCAAAACGGTTCGATATCAATAATAGACAAAAAGGTTCGTTATTTATAATAAGACAAAGGGTTCGATATTCATAATAGAGCAAAGGGTTCGTAATCCATAATATACAAAAAGGTTCGTTATT